>APFE031737048.1:0-16277 GCA_000404065.3 Pinus taeda
AGTTTAGACTTAGGAACCCCATTAAAAATATTAATTATTTTAATATCTCTCCAACCGGGTGGAATTTCCCAAAAACATTTTTTGGTCTTCGATATCTTATGTGCCTTAGCGTCTCCACCAATTTTGATGGCTAGATCACATTTGATTCTACCACAAATCAACACTCCCTCTTAGTGAGGAATGTGCTCTAGTAATGTCTCACCATGTAACCATCACATTGATCCTCCACACAGGTACCTGTGTTGATGCTTGGCATGCTGCCTCACATTATGTGCACTCATGCTTCCTGTAGTTTTGCCGATGACACTGCCACTGCCACTGCTACATCTGTATTGTAGCTCCCTCTCAATATGATGCCAATGTTGTCTCTATCACTGCCACTACTAACTGTTGCACTGCAACCCAGTGACCAAGAAGTAGGTAACTGACTTCTCCCAAATACCGACATCCCAGAGAGTCTGGAAGCCATGTGAAACTGAAACTGCCTCTGTTTCTATATTGTAATATCTTTGTTGTTACTATGCTATTGCATACAACTTTTCTCCTTTCGCATTGCCGCACACTCCACTACGCTGCCTCAGATTTCTGCACCGAATCAATGCCTTACTGCTCTGCTACACTTTGCTCCACCCAACATCTATCATTATACTACTATCATTAAGTGCTCCCGTATCTAGATATGATACAAGAGTTTGGGAACCTCGAGGATCCTAAACTTAGTATCTAGTCCTTCTCACTACAACTCGATGTCTCCCAACCTCTTCTCTAGAGGTGCATGAACACTCATGGCATAGCTGTCATCATTCTTGACCTATTTCTTTTCCTTAATTGGAAATTCCTTGGAGTCAGAAGCCTCCCCCTTGTTTTTCTTCTTTGGACACTAGGATGCATAATGTCCCAACTCACCACAATGGAAGCACTTCACCTTGGAGATTTCCTTCTTCTTTCTCATCCCTTGATGTCTCGGAGATGCTATAGCTACATCCTCCTCCTCCTCTTTCTTGATTCAACGTCCCTTGCCACTTCTCCCTGCCTTGGTAAACCTCTTGATCTCTTCATGATGAAGAGCCGCCCACATCTCCTCCCATCCTAGAGGAGTAGCACTACCCAAAATACTTTGTATAAATGTCTCCCACTCCTTAGAGACTGCAATCAAGGTGATCCTCAGACTGAACTCCATATCTATTGTAGACCCTATGGAAGTCAGTTGGTCAAGAATATCCTGCAATCTGAGGAAGAACAAATCAATCTTCTCTCGCTTCTACATCTGATATGACCACAACTAATTCTCCAATAGCATCTTCCGCTACACGGAAGTTCCCTGATACGAGGTCGTCAAAGTATCCCACATCTCCTTTGTTGTGTTTTTTTTAGCAATATGTGTTATGGCATGATCTTTGACCCCGTCTACGATCATGCACTTTTCCCTCACCATTGCATCCTCGTACTTCTCAGTCTCATCTAGTTCGACTAGGATAACCATAGTTCTCAATGCAAAGTCCTTAATGTGATGTCAATCCAGGACTGCCATGATCATGACCTTCTAGATGACAAAGTTGGCAGCCCCATCCAGCTTGTTCTAATCCCTCGGACCGCTCACTACCATTTCATCTCCTCTTATAGAATCCCTCTGAGTTTCGACTCCCCTTATAAAATCTCCCTCTAAGTCCTGATTTCCCAGCGAGAAATCCTCTCACCAAATGTCAAACCGCTCCTCTCCAATCCTCCTTGCAACTGCAACTCAAATCTAGATTTCTTGGCTAGAAATCCATCAAGTTAACGACTCCCTCTACCTTGGTTATTTCCCCTTAGGTATTGCTTTGCACCGACAGAAACAACACCCCACCAACTTCTCAATCAAAATGTGCGCACAGCTCCCCAAGCCCCAATAACTGAATAAATTGAGCCTTTCACGCTCCAAGCAATCCCGAAAATGGCAGAATATGTTCCTCCTGGCCATAGTGTTGATCCTTCCTCATTGAGAAAGATGATGGGGTACTGTGTAGGTTTGATCTTCCCTTCTCGACCTCTACGCTGACCCTCCTCCTAGCTCGAATTGATGACGCAGGCTCTGCATCACTTCTTCTCTTTCTTCTTATGCTCTAGAACAACATTGTCTCTTCAGACAGCTGCTATTGTTGCAAATTCTCTGGATTACTGTTCATGCCTTCAGTTCTAATGTGATCTGCAATGCTCTAATACCATGTTTAGATTTCTAATCTTGACATGATAGAAATCCCTACTGCATTATCTCGTTTAATTTATCCTACTTGTTTATTCCATTAACAAGTTATTTATAAATATAAATACTGAAATAAACACAAATGCATCCTTAACTCATATACATATCAACAACTGAAATAAATGAGACAAACACATAAGGGACATCATTATTTTTGGACAATCATCCTTGGAAAAACCCAATGTGGGAAAACTGATGAAACCTATATGAGGGTTTTATTATTATGTAGGTTCTGAATACAACCAGGGTGCTTGAAATGGCTCACCCAACAAAGAATTCCCTTATCAATAGTACCTCTCCTTGGAGAGAGATATTCTAGCTAATCAATCACTAGATGAACAATCCCACAATAGTTATGACAACTTCCACTTCTCTGTGTCACTCTAATAGGGACTACATCACCCTCTAAGCTCACCAACACTCAGTCTGCCCCACGAAAATCTCTTAGTGCTACCTCTTAGCCCTACATCAACTTTTCTAGCCTTTGCATCAGCCCCTTGGCTCTCTTCGTGAACTCTCAGACCCTCTGCATCACCCACGCTAGCCTCTTCAGCCTCTGCGTAGCTCCCGACTACTTATGTGTTAGCCTCTCTAGGCTCTATGCTATCTCTCTGGTAATATCTCTAACTCTCTCCTATGTATTCTCAGCCTTCTACCAAACAACCCCTTGCTGCAACAAATCACTAGCTCGATTCTCTCAGCAAAAACCTACTCCAAAAAATCAAAGTGACTTATCAATTTGTTGTATCTCCAATTGATCGTCAAGCCTCCTCTTATACTTTTCATGTTGAGTCTTCAACAACCAAGATTAAGTACCTAATCAATGGCTAAGATTAGATTTGGCTTGATCCATGTCATTTAGAATATTCTCACCCAATTTTATATTAATACCCATTAAAATTTTAATTTTCTTAAGTTTAGACTTACGAACCCCATTAAAAATATTAATTATTTTAATATTTCTCCAAACGGGTGGAATTTCCCCAAACCATTTCTAGGTCATGGATACCTTATGTGCCTTAGCCTCTCCACCAATTTTCATGGCTAGAGCACATATGATGCTAACACAAATGAATAGTTTGTGGTAAAAATAGACTAAGTAATAAATGCTGTGTGGAATCCAAGGTTGTGCGGAAGAAAAGGTTCATGTGGAGTTAATGATTTTTGGAAGTTAAAGCTTATGCAATGGAAAATCCTATGTGGAGGTAAGAGTATGTTCCACCACTCTAGATAAGGAGGGACAAAAACAAGCTAGGTGACATGGAAAGACACATGGAAAAAGGACAGGGGGCAATGACATGGAAATAACAAGTGATGACACGTGGTAGGCATGCTTGGCATTTTTGGCTAGCTAAATGAAAAATTGGTAGTTGACAAGTGGCAAGAACAAATTAGCACTCGGAGAAATGGCAAGTCTTGATTGGTTGTAGTGGATGATGTGGAAGGCGATGTGTGAGATGATGTGGGAATTATGGATCCCATATCATGTTGTGAGCTATTGGAACATTGTAGTGCTAGAATGGAAATAATAGTGAATCAACCTGAGGGGAAAAGTCCCAAAGTAACGAGAAAATAATTGTCAATTACAGTTTGTCTAACAAGCTAGTATAGAAAAGTGATGATTCGTCCCATCAAGGTTTTGACTAATTCTTTCGAAAACTTATAAGATTTATATGTCATTTTATTTTCGGTTACTGATAGATTGTGGAGATAACATATAAATCATTTCCATATTTTTGACACCAAGTTAAATCCATCATAGTTTTCCTAAAGTAGTTGGGGTATTATTACTCATTATCTGTTGAAAGATAATAAAAGAGTTCGTCATTCCTTTTTCAAATAGTTCTTATTTTCCCTCTCACAGTTATGATGGCAATATAATAGAGATTTATAAGCTTTATAAATCAACATAAGAAATTCTAACAAACTACACTTAAATTGTAGTTGCAAAAGCTCTTTTGGAAAATTTGGAAAGCATTCAATTAGAATAAAACAATTTGAAGTTACTGTCACTAACAAAAATAGTGCCCTATTGCTCAAAAAGGTGAATGTTAGAACTAAATTTACCAAAATAAAGTTACCATATATGGTCACTGGACCTTTTAAATGTTTATTAAAGTTGTATGTATGTTGGTGTATAATACAACTTGCTTAAGAGAAAGCCACACTTGCGGAAACCTAACAAAACATATTCTTTGTTTATATGCCTAAGAGAAACATTGTTTTCTAAGACACCATACAAGATTGTAGGGCTCCTTCTTGCATGCACATATGGGATATTCATAATTTGAACATATTAAAACGTAAAACTACAAACCTAAAACAGCAGTATGACCTTTGTGAAGACCTCATAGAAATAATATTTCAAGTTTCAATGACATGATAATGCAATATGCTATTGTGGTATTCTTTAGAAATGGAAAACTAAGTTCAAATAGGAATCTCCCACCAAACAACTTAATAGAGCACACATTAAAGAGTCCAAAATTTACTCCTTCATGCTTTCATCTACCATAACAAAGTTAGTTGCGAATGAATAGTCTATTGCCTATGACAACTTCAAAAATGTTATAGAGTGAATAAGGCATTAAATTCTTGCAACAAACCACTAGCAGATAGAGTAGACTATCGAACAATTTGTGCTTTTTAATTGATGTCAAACTCACGAAGAATTGTTACACACACAGTCTCATTGATGTGAAACTCATGAACCATTGTTGCAAAGATGTTGTCATTGATTTCAACTGTAATAGTGTGAGTAACGTCGAAGGAAGAACAATAGATTAAATAGAAGAGGTGACAAAGGAACAAGCAGAATAATAGATCAGGCAAAAAATGTCGAATAGGTTGGCTAAGTAAGCAGTTCAAGCACATGTTAATCACGCAGTTGAAGGCCAAATAGGTTGGTTAAGCAAGAAATTCAAGTGCAAGGAAGGAAAGCCAAGAAGGTCGAGAAGGCCAAAGGTTGAGGATGTAGAGGAAGCGAGAAAGGCTAAAAAGGCCAAGAAGGAGGTAGCCCTAATGATCCATGTTGGTCATAGAGGGTCAATAGGCCAACTCCCAAGAGATAAGACCCTTTCGAACTTCAAGAGTATTGGCATTTTTAAAAGACAAAAAAATTCGTTCAATTCCCAATATGATATGGAGATATGTGGGGAAAAATAAAATAAGTAATAAATGGTGTGTGGAATCCAAGTTGTGCGGAAGAAAAAGGTTCGTCTGGAGGTAATGGTGTCTGGAAGTTAAATCTTGTGCAACAAAAAATCCTGTGCAGAGGTAAGAGTATGTTCCACCACTCTAGATAAGGAGGTACCAAAACAAGCTAGATGACATATAAATGCACATGGAAAAAGGATAGGTGGCAGTGACATTAGGGATATTTTGAGGTCTTAAATGGGCCTCCTAATGAAATTATGAAATATTAGTGGAAATAATAAAATAATATTAGATTACATAATCAAATTTTAGAGGGAAAAAAGAAGATTTTTTTTTTCAATTCGTATTTTCAACTTATCTCCCTATGGGTTTACTCAAATTTCGAGCGGTAATACTCGTTGGATGAAAAAATTTATTCCTCCTCCATCTTTCATCCTCAGGTTATACAACATTTTCCATAGGAACAATTTATTCACCAAGCACTTATATTGGTACAAATTCCCTAACTTGTCCCACAAAGCCTTCACCGTAGCTTCCCTTGATACATTCAACAATACTAAATCTGAGACACACAATCATATTGTGTTCTTTTCCTTCCGATCCAAATTCTTCCATTCTTCATCACACACTCTCGTTGGTTTAGTACCCAGATCTACTGCGATCCACTAATCTTTATCCACCAATAGATCCTCCATCTTGAGTTTCCACAACTCAAAAATCTGACCATTAAATTTTTCGATCTCTATCTTTCCACTGCTCACCATCTTCTTTCACCGCTAGAATCAATCCCACTGATCTCCCACTGAACGGGGTCTACCACAGACCTGAGCAAAACCCCTCAGCAACAAAGGTGTCCCCTTGAAGCGAAAACAACTCTGATACCAAATGTAGGTTTTAACCCTGTACAGAAATTACCTACATACGAATTCTAAAACATAGAAAATAAATAATGTGAGAGTGTAACACATAAAACACATATACACGGAGATTTTCCCCTCGATCGTAAAATCGGGACTACCAGCCTCATTTTTCATTTTGATCCTTTCAATGTTATAATACATATTTATACATGTCAAAGCATCCAATACCATGGACCGAAAACCATCATGTCCAAAACCATGTATGAAAATCATGCACAAAACTATACAGTGGGGTTACCTACTCCCCTCAAACCCCCTGTGACTTCCCCCTGCTATGCAATTGGTGCAACGAAGGGGGGCTATGCCCCCCTCTTAACCCCTCGGTTAACTATGTGGGCTAGTCGTAAAAATAATATAACACAACCCAACAATCCTAGATCCCAATTTTGCAGTGGCATAATTCTCACAAATTATGTGATCCATCCATGCCTCACATCTTACTCCTATGGGTATAGGCTCCATATATCAAGGGATAATCTCATGTATACCCCATGACCCTCCTCCCACCTGGCCACACGATGAACTCTACCATCCCATCTTCGAATGGTGTACCCAAAAACTGCCAGAAGCCTACATGACCTTTTGTAGAACAAGTATATCATCCCCTATGTTGCATGACCCTGCAATGCTCCAGAATGCCCTACCTAAGGTGTGTCATAGAAACCTCCCATATTAATTATAACCCTCAAGGGGGTACTCAGGGGAAAATCATATGCCCTCTCTACAACATACCATGTCATCCCTATCTGTCCATGTGTCAGGATGCACATAGTTTGTTTTCCCCAATGGAAAACTCCTCCCTATCCCTGATACTTGGGGTCACATCCATCTGCCTCAAGTCAGTCTGTTGCACCCTACTCCTTATGGTGATGGAATCAAGGGACAAAAACCAACTTCTTTGTGACTGTATGTAAGCCCTTATCGATATACTCAAGAGGTTCTCATCGTTGCCTATCTCTATACACCACAGAATGCCACAGCTAGAGGCTGAGTCTGTGTGCAGTAACGTACATCCTGTCACGGTTGCCACCTTTACTACCACACCTCCATGAACTTGAATGGGTGGACCTCCCATCCTACCCCTCTGAGAGATCTAACAGGCAAGCCTCCCTACGTGCTAGGGGTGGTGTCACTAAGGTGCTACTGCCTGGTGTCCTCTGCACCCCGCATATCCATAGGAAATCCTCTTCCCCATACAATACTCTGTCTGGTGGCCTATCGATGCCATTGTTGGAAATAATACTAAGAGGGGGGATGAATCAGTATTAGTAAAACCAATAACTTTTTATATTCATACTTTGATTTATATATGTATATCCAATAAAGGTAACTTGCATGTCCATGTCACTGTATTTAAGGTAGTTGGCGTATATCCAGCAAACGTATGATTTAGTTAATTCATCATATGTTAATCTTTAATCAGCGCATCAGTACTTCATTAACCATATAAATAGTAACCATGTTCACTAATAAAAAAACAAACCATCACACATAAGAAACATACATGAACGCCAAGATTTAAGGTGGAAACCCACTGCGCGACGAAATTCACCTGCTGCTATCTTCTTTTAATATAAGAAAAAACAGTTTACAATATTGTACTGGTGCAAACTCATACCAATACACATGCACACACCTTTAGAAGGCTACAACCTTCTCTCCTTCTCAGACTACTACTAGAAGGGAGCTACAACCCCCTAGCTCTTGTATTAGCTGATCCATTTACTAGTACATAGGCGCTGACCTAAAGAAGGCTACACCCTTCTCTCTTCCTCCAGGGACCTCGTTTCATAAATTTTCAGACTGGATACTCCTGGAACACAACACCAAAATCTGAAGGCCACGTTTCATCAAATTTTCATACTGGACCCACCAACAACATTGAAGCTCAAAATAAATCATTACTACAATACAACCATCAAATACATCTCCATCAACCAATCACTTATTATCAATCATAAATCTCTAAATCTACCACAACTCAACCAATCATTCAAAACCAATCATCACTGAAGGAAATGACAATCACTCAATCTAAAAATTTAGAACAATGTCACCAAAACATAATGCATAACCCAGAACTCTGCACCAATCACCAGAACCAACTACAACTTCAAACATCATTTTTTATACTATATACGATACTTTATTAGGTTGAACCAGTGTACAAATCTGCAAATACTAACTTGAAAACTTCACAGTGATTCCAGACTTCAGTCATACCAATATCATAACATTTACAAAATAAAACATGCGTCGGTACTGAGATCCAAACTATCCATGACCAAAAAACATAATGAAAATTCATTTTAGGTCTTATGATCTCAATCCATCATCCATGATCAACCATATAGGTGCATCCTTAGTTCAGATCAAGAAAAGCATCAGAAACCCATAATCTACATATTTGATCTAACACTTCATAAGATATTCAATGATTTCACCCACTGGCCTAATGATCTTCTCCTCATATATTTTTATGCCATTATCAATACCTTAGATCAAAACCACTTAGGACCAATACCTTGGACCAAATACCTTGGACCAATACCTTGGACCAAATAACTCAGACCAATACCTTGGACCCAGAACCTTGATTTTCCATCCGATACATGTCTTTGAAAGTGTGTTTATACGTATACACTCTTTTTGTTCTATGTGCCCGCATGTATAGGCTAATTTGACAAAGTGAACCAATGTATACCTCTCTTTCTTCAATCTCTGGAGTCTGATCTATAATCCTTTGATGTTAATGTGTTGCACTGTGAACTATCATCTATGTAAGTTTCCATCAAGGAAAACACCTATATGATAATGCCAAGAATGACCTCCTTTGATCAACCCCTGCAAGGGTATGTTGATCATCACGCAGCTCTACCCTTGATCCACATGCCAGGATAACACTTAGAGTCCACCTACTTTTCTATCGATCTAGCTATACACTAGTGCTGCTCGAAATTCTAATATAAACTTGTGGGTGTGTGCCCTCAATCCCCAGATCGAGCGAATAACTACTACCATTGTCGAATGAATCCATGACGTGATGGGGAATTCCACCTTGATCCCAAAAATAGTTTGGCCCTCGAGCCCCTCTAGCAAGTCATGGCCCCGACTAAAATATGGCCATCAATACATCCTAACACCTAGCCTGCTCCATCGAGTACCAGCTCAACCCCTCTCGTCATCCAACCCCATGACAGGGATCAAATGTAAGAGCACCAATATACGTAATAACTCCACCCTGTGACTCATGAGTGCTACGCCCTATGCAACTCATATTGCCTCATCTCGCTATCGTGGTCAACATATAAAATCTGTCTAGGTAACTCAACCACTCTCCCTCCAACATGTAGAGGTCACCTAACAATATTGTAGGCCCACTCTATGTAAGCCTCAAGAGAGCTATTGACTGGAAGTACTATAACGTTGGCAGTTGCCTCCCATCTGCCTCCATCATGGACTCAACAAGAGTCCTAAGCTGCCCCACCATACGTAGCTCCTCAAGCATAACATCCTCATCTAGCTCACGGTCCTCAAGGTGCTTTCCTTGTTGCTGTAGGAAGCGGTCATCTGGGAACTTTGTCACAGCTCTGGGTACCTCTATGCCTATTGGCACCTTGCCAATGGAAGGTCCTATGGGTTTGTGCCCAATTGTCACCACCCACATGTCAATCGAGGCTACTAAAGGAAACTCCCGCAAGGGCGACTCCTATGTGAGACTAGGTGTATCTACGTGCTCCTCATGACCTTGTGTACCCCCAACATCATGCTCGACCTCCTCCTCCTCAAGCTTCTAATATCTAAAGCCATGTCTCCACCAACAAAAGCACATCCTAGTCTCACCCTCTAACTGTCCCTGGCCTGTCTACTCCTTTTGAGGAGACCGAGTGCCCTGATTTTGTCGTCTCTCCCCATATGGTGTAGATATTTGTACTCCCATGGCTTGTGCACCTCCCTCAACTGAGCCAACCTCTCATCATTCCAGGAAATTTCACCCCAAAATTCTTGCATACTGAATCTCCTTTGAGCCATGGGTGGTGTACAGTGTAACCTGTCACTATGCATACAAGCCAAAATCACCCATGATTTAGTTAGCTACCCCACAACTAACCAAGATCATGGCTCTGATACCACTGTAGTATTCCAAATTGAAATTTACAACTAATAAAAGACACGTGAACTAGGATATAAAAACTAAAATCATGAATAGGCATGCACCATCAAAAACATCAAGAAGCTAGGCAAATAAGTTGAGACATTTTATTAAATTATGAGCTTTAAGGAGTACATATAGGAAGGAACAAGTTAACTTGGGCTTGAATAAGAAATTTGGAGCAAACCCAAGTGAAGGAGATAACCGCAAGAGCTAGGAAACTTTGCCGCAAAATCCTTTTGCACAAACCCAGAAATTGGCAACTACTCTTGCACTAGAAATGTTGAAAATGACCCTTTGTGATGCCCAAAATCACCTGAAAATGTAGTTGTAGCTTCTCCCAAAAATACTCATCTAAACCCAGAAAGGGATCTGCCCCAAACCAACCACCCATAAACCCACAAAATGATGCAATTACCCTTTGAATAATAAAATGTACTATTCAACAAAAGGATATTTCTGGCCTAAATACTACTCAGAAAATTCTATAAATTTAACCCTAGACTCCTTTCAACAAACCCACAAAAAAATAGGAAGGGATTTGGCTAATTCTGACCTTCCAAAATTTCCCTATTTTGGCACTAGGCCCTCGTGAACAAAGTCTGTGTCCCCGAGTGATGAAGTCTTCTCGAACCCTCCTTATGCCTACTCACTCTACTAAGGAAGTGTTTTAGGAAATTTCATGTGTAGTAGGAGAGGTGTCCTACCACAAATTTCAACACTTAAGAGCTGAGCCCGACACCACACAAATTTTTCCAATGTCCCCTCTACGTAGGCCATGGAAAGAGAAATTCATCCATCTCAAAGGCAATAATATCTAACCCCGAAATTCTCCACAAAAATTAGTCTTCCCATGGAGCAACTTCTCTAAATTTATCCCAACAAAGACCACTCAAAAATAGCTAAAATAAGTGGCACTAGATTGATCAGATATTGATCGAGGACTTTAATGATAGCTCAAAATTCAAAGTGTTCAAAAGAGTGTCAAACCTGAGCGACTGGATAGATCTCGCTTCTTGATTCTGGTGCTGTGAATGTTTTGCAAAATTGACACCATATGAAGAAGTTATTTCCATTTGAAAAGTTTAATAAACTGCAATTTCCAAGGATAATTGATTTTTGGGAAATAATAAAAAAGAATATTCCAAGGAATAGACTTTGGAATATTCCCCAAAATATTCCTTTTGGGTGACCAATCAAGAGTTGACACGTGGAAAACCTGGAGGCCACCACGTGGGCATGGAATGGTCATGTAAAGTTATGTTTGGAGTCCTAGGGGATCGAACCCGTGACCTCTGGTAAGACCTGAACGCATGCTACCGACTCCGCTATGGTGGATCTTAACAAACTACAGTCAAATGTTCTATTTAAGGTTTAATGAATTGCGATTTGGGGGTTAGGAACGCGAGCGGTCTTACCAACCAACGGTCCCCAAAAGCGCTCACATGTGCGCCGATTGAAATTAACCGCATGCTGTTTGCATGTTGACTACCAACACAACGTTATCCATAACCTCTAGGTTTAGTACCTATCACATGCATGCCAAACACTGATAGTTATTGTCAGCCTTGGTGGTCAAGCTTGGTGGAGCGGTAAAAAGGGGTAGTTATCCCAAATTAGTTACAGTTAATTGCAGTTAGCCAAATGTAGTGGATGATCACTAGGAGTTACTCATTAAATGCGCTCCATAAGTGATTTTCGAACTAACAGAGTGAACCAAGAGGCTAGATAGGCTAATTGAGGCCTTCTAAAGCCAATGGAATAGTCCACAGAAGCTGAAAAATCCATCTTCAAGGGTATTTTCATCCAAGGAGATTATGGAGCTCATGGCCACCGAGGGTTGGAGGAAGTTGCGGGAGCTACCAATATTCGTTCTCAGTGAACCAACCATCATTCCTAATTATAATGAGCCTTCTGAATCCATTGCAAGGGTTTATAGAAGCATGTGAAGGCTTCTAAAGGCCGAGATGTGACACGGAAGTTTGAGGCAACCTAGTGCCATCCGTGGAGGAAGGCTTATATCGGGGATGCAGTGTTCATTTTGAGAAAATAAACAGTCTATTGTTGATGTCTCATATGTACTGGACACAGTAGAATAGGTTTTAGAGACGGTTGAATAATTTTGAAGAAGTTTGTGCCATCAAGAAGCTCATGGAATCTTAGTGCACCAATTGAAGGAATCAAGTCTAAGGGACCTTAGATCTCTTTGCATAATAATGACAGCCATGAGAGGGATATAGATGTTTTTCTAATCCCATTGGCTCAGTCAATAACCATTGGAGTTGGGTGTGGAATTTGTAAAAGAATTGAAGCCATAATCCCAAAGAGCCAAGTCAAATTGACAGAAGCTCAAGGAGACGTAGCCCATGAGATTCGAGTCAAATCCTAGATTAAATTTGTTGTTATGTGTTGATGCTTATTTGCTTAATTATATGGCTATTATGTGTGTCTAATATCAATAAAAACAAATCAGCTTAAATCACTTAAACAATTAAAAACAAACGAAGACATACACATGTTTCAAGTACTTAATTCTGTAATTGTCAACATAAGCTAGATCATATATTTATAAGCTTTGGAGTGAGACGTTTTTGTAAGCATAACAAGTTGTTAAACCCTCATTTTAGATAAGGTGGTATCAGAGCAGGATGTTTGATTGACAGAGAAATCTCTCTTCTTGTTTGACTTGATAGGTGTTCAAATAGTCAAATTCTACTGTTTGATTGTTTATAAACTGACTATTGTTTGAGTATTCAAAGGTGAAGGGAAAGCTATTGATAAGATAAGTATAGGAGAGGACAAGAAGGAAGAAGGGCTGAAGGAATTCTCCTTACCCCAAGGACCTCAAGAAAATCCTTAAAGCTTAAGAGGGTTTGTTTGCAAAATGCTACTTGAATAAGAATTTGATAATGACAACTTCTACAAGTGAGTTTTCCAAATCCTCCTCTTTCACAAGATTCTTTAATGAAGACTTAAAGTGAGATTTGTTCATCATGATGGATATGGGGAGAGAAATGAGTACCGAACTTCGAGAGAAGTTGAATTCCATTGAGGAAGAGAAGCTGTTGATTTCTGACAAATTCCAGGAAATGGAGACAAATTCATATTGCGAATATGGATCTAGAAAAGATGCATGAGTTGGAGACACAACTCCTTGCCACCAAAGAAGCCTTAGTCAAGCATCAGCTTGAAGAAGAGGTAAACAATTCATGTTTTTCTTCATTTTCCTCTAAGAATGTTTATGTTGGTGGTTTTGAAAAACATACAAGAGGCAAAGTGTCCAAGTTAATGTCCAAAATAGGCTATGAAGGAAAAGGATTGGGAAAACATGCACATGGTATTGTTGAGCCAATAATGGTTGAGGAAAGACCTAAGTATTTGGGTCTTGGCTATGGACAATCTTATGGAAAAAGTTTCAAAGCAGTCATGAAGGCAATTGAAACAGTTCCTAGAAGGAGTTTCATTTCAGGTTCTCTACCTCAAGTTTGTAAAGATTGTATTCTTGGGTAATGCAATTGTTTGAAACAGCATTTGCAGGAAGAAGATGTATATAAACATACACTTGAACCAAAAATTTTTGAAATCTCTAAAAGCATTGAAGGGATTGATGGTTTTCCAAAGGGAGCTACTTCTTCATTTGATTCACCTCCTCATGAAGGTAATGAAGGTGAGAGAGAAAGGTATAAATCTGATTTCAATCACACTTCTTTCGATTATGCTAAGCATGATAAATTTCCACATAAACATTGGAAAAGAATTGCATGTTCCTTTTGTGGTTTGGTTAACCATATTGTTTCTAGATGTTGGAAGAAAATGGCCACATACAGGAAACTTTTTGAAGGAAAGAAGGCAAGAAGATAAAGGTCTATTGGACAAGGAAAATTATGATGTCAAGAAGATGAACATGTGTTGTACTTATTGCCATAAGCAAGGACATATTGCTGAAAGGTGTTGGACTTTGAATCCAACAATGATTCCATGAAATTTGAAGAAAGTGGAGAAAGAGTATGGTAAGAATGGAAAGGAAGTTTCCATAATCGATGTGATTAAGGATGATCCACGTGTTGATGTCAATGTGCACTTAAAGGAAGCACCTTTGGTGTGGATTGGCAAGAAATGGTTAGAGTTCTTATCCAATTAAAGTTACATGTTTTGTTTTGATGTGAAAAGAAATGTGTCACATCTATTTGCATTTCTTTGATAATGGAATGCAAGTTGCAGGATGGAAAAGTTGAGTATGTAGACTTACTTTATTGCAGAAAATTATATTCATTTCAGCTTTGAAAGTAAATATACATGTGATTGATTATCTTGTACTTATGAGTGTGCTTAAGAGAAAGTTGAATAATAAAATACATGCATAAGGACAAAATGTATGAACACATGGATGTTAATGATTTCCTTGTATTTGAATATGTATCTAACTGAGTTGATGGAAAGCTATCGACAATCATATTGTTTTGTTTAAACATGCATGTAATTTCAAGTCAACTTGGAAGAGTTGATTTGGTCTCCAAGATTGTAAAAGGGAGATAATGATGAAGTGTTTTATCTTTGTAAAAGAATCATTATAATTGTTTTTGTACATGCTTGACTTGAAGGGTCAAATGTTTGAAAATGCATTGTTTTTGTCACCTTGGGATTTAGTTGATAATTTGTATACAAGATATAAAGACATGATGATGATTCACATGATGTGAAATTTGTTTCTTTTGATGGAGCAAGAATTTATGTCATCAAGTTTTTTTCTTGTATTTTGACATCGTCTGATGAAGAATATTTGTAGCAGCAAAGGTCACCATGGAAGTGGTTTGGAAGCGATGTTCAACTACCTTCTGTAAATTCTGAATGAGTTCAAGGAAGACAATTCTTAACACGAGGACAAGCGTGTCCATGAAGGGAAGTGTCAACTACCTTCGAGATTTAATTCAAAGGCACCCGCCATGTAGGAAAGTGTATGAAGGCTCAAAGAAGAGGGTATTGTGCTCTCATCTACTATTCAGAATAGTGTATCAGTGTTTTGAGGTCCAAAAGATTCCCAATGGGGAGGAGTGATCAGATATTGATCCATCACTTTAATGATAGCTCAAAATTCAAAGTGTTTGAAAGAGTGTCAAACCACAATGACCGGATAGATCTCATATTCCTCATTTTGACGCCATGAATAGTTCGAAAAATTGACATCGTCTGAAGAAGTTATTTCCATTTGAAAAGTTCAATAAACTACAATTTCCAAGAATAAATGATTTTTGGGAAATAATAAAAAAAAGAATATTCCAAGGAATACTCCTTGGATATTCCCCAAAAATTCATTTTGGGTGACCAATGAGGAGCTGACACATGGCAAGCCGAGAGGCTGCCACGTGGCACTAGAATGGTCATGTAAAATTATGTTTGGGGTCCGGGGTCGAATCCGTGACCACCGACAAGACCTCAGCACGCGCTACCAACTCCGCTACAGTGGTTCTTAACAAACTACAGTCAAATGTTCTATTTAAGGTTTAATGGATTGCAGTTTGGGGGTGAGGACCACCAGCACTCGCCAAAAGTAGTCACATGTCCACCGATTGAAATTAACCACACACAGTTTGCGTGTTGACTACCAACAAATCGCCAACCCAACATTATCCCTAACTACCAGGTGCAGTACCGATCACATGTGTGCCAAATGCCAATAGTTAAGGTCAACCCCGATAGTTAAGCATGGCGCAGTGCTAGAAAAGGGCAGTTATGTCAAATTACTTACAATTAACTGCAGTTAGCCAGATTTAGTGGAGGATCACTAAGAGTTACTCATTAAATGCAC
>APFE031737058.1:0-11811 GCA_000404065.3 Pinus taeda
AATTTCGGTAAATATTGTTTGGAATTACAAGTAAATTTGGCAAAGATTGTTTGGAATTACAATTAAGTTTGGGTAAACCATAAAAATTAAGATTGAGTCAACAAAAAATTGTCAAATTCCAACCAAAAATTCCTAAACATCTAGGTTTTAGACAACCCATTAAAAATATTTATAAATACATAAAATGAAAATAATAATTCAGTTTTAAGATTAAGATCAACTTATATGCCATTATTTTTTTTAAACAATGGAGACATATAGAATTAATTGTTTTAGAAACACATTTTCTTAATGGTTAAGAACGTTTAAATTATAATTATTAATTTTACCTCGATATACCACATAATCATAATCATGTAGATATTAATGTAGTCCATTAGAATGATTAAGTTGTGATATTAATGCGGTCCATTATAAGGATTATCTTATGATATTAACAATCTATTGTTTTATTAAAAAATAACTAAAAGGATTTTAGATTAATTCTAAATATGAAAAAAATTAATGTATAAGAAAGCGTTGTTTTAGAAATTTAGTAATATAACTTTAATTTGGTATTTCTAGATTCATTATGATTGAGTCAACAAAACGTTTTCAAATTCCAACCAAAACATATTTAGGTGGCTATTACACCTTAAAGACTACTCCTTATTTAGGTGGTTAGTACACCTAATCACAATTGAAAATAGTTAATTATGGTTCACATTACATACATAATTAAAAAATATAACTAAAATAAGTTCACTACTTTACAAAATAAGTAGTGGTGTGATCTTGAATCTAGAAAAGAAATCAAGTTGTTCCCCAACTATTTTTTATTAATTAAAATTTCACTCTTACACAACCATTAACATTTTTTATCCTTAACACAATGGAAAATTGTGTAGTCCAACAAAAATATAGCATGGTGTTTTCTAGGCAACTTTTTGTTGGAGTTATGAATTAGGTGTTGTCCTTCATGGCAACCTACATAATGAGTTGTTCTTATTTGATATTATAAATATATTTGTCAAAATATTATAGCATGAATATTAAACATAGACCTTAATATAAACATAATTATAGGTTTACT
This sequence comes from Pinus taeda, assembly GCA_000404065.3. Taxonomy (NCBI): domain Eukaryota; kingdom Viridiplantae; phylum Streptophyta; class Pinopsida; order Pinales; family Pinaceae; genus Pinus; species Pinus taeda. Next base: position 1,073 of record APFE031737058.1, read on the forward strand.
AACATTAATAATCTTGGATTATAGAGATTAGGTTTAAAAATTTGTGAAATTGTGTTCGGTGTTAGAATAGTGTTATGATCACTCATTTGATTTTATACAATGTGTATATGTGAAGTTTTTCTGTATGTGTAAATGGTAAATTATGTATGTATGTTACTTTTAATTTTATTCAACATTAAATTGTTTTGTTGATATCAAATGTGCTTCTTTTACTGTTAGGTGATTTCATTATTTGATCATGGATCCAGCTATTTGGAGTTGTCTTCCATTCGAAGGTCTTGAAATTTTCTTCCTGTGGCTCCCTTTATCAGTTGTGATAAATTTTAGCATTGGTTGTAATAAATAGAAGAATGTTTTAGCACACTGCAAGAATGTTTCTACGTACGAATTTGGATTTCTCATTCCTTTCCTCAATGGTGAAGACAATTGTTTTGCTTCTCAATACCTTAGTCAGAATGGGCTCATATCTCACTTACATTTGCCATTCACAGATTCAAGATATAGAGTAGAGTGTATTGTTTGACCAATGGTGGTTTTATCCCTACCAACATAATTCTTCCATACACACAAATATTTTGTAACGAATCCGTTTACAAAGGAAATTAAAAACATAGGGCCAATACGAATTGGACACTTGGGATTCCTTTCATTATTGGAAAATGTAAGCAGTGGAAAATATGACTAAGTTGTTCTAAAACATATGTATGATAGAATGCAGTCTAAATTTTATATTTACAGTAGTTTTGATAGGCTATGGCAAAAGGATATTGTTCCATTTGGCAACACTTCACCCCCTAAGAATGTAGTGTTTCATAAAAGTAATATTTTTCATTGTATCTCGACAAGGAGTATGAAGATTATCCTTGGTACTGGTATACAACCTACTGGTTTCATGTAATAAAAAATGAATGGGGTTTTTCATTTGTTCCATTTAGTGACATACGCTGTATGTCATTAGAAATATACATGAATCCATTGATATGCCTTGTCAACGATGGCTCCACTTTTGTATGGTCAATTGAAGAATTAGATCATTTTCAATTTGGTCAACCGTGTGTTGAAAGAAGAATTGACTAATTTGAAGATGATAGGGGTTTAATATGGAAGTTGTTTGAAGAAATTTGTGCAGATATAAATAACAAATGTCCTGGTTATCTTCCATTTCGAATAGTCAATGGTCTCGTTCTTATGTGCAACTACAATGAAGTTACTTTCTTATTATATGACATGATGAATCGCATTTGTTTTCCAATAGATATTGATAATTCAACTAATGAACATATGTCTAGGTTTTGGTACCCAACGTTGGAGGTTTGCAATGATTTGATTCACTATGGAAATATTTTTGCAATTGCTCCCTGTATGGATTTTGTTGATGAGATTCCACCATTAGATATGGATATGGATTCTTAGGATATTAATATTCTTTAGAGCTCCTATAAATATTTCCATTTTATATATTCTCTAAGGTTGTGGAAAATATTTCCATTTTTGTCTCTATACATACTATGGGACTTTATGGTAACACTTTAAAATTATGTTTGTATCGATCTTTATGTTGTAAAATATTTCATATTGTTTCCCCTAAAGTTTTCTTATTTACATGTAAATGTGTCTCGATGTTATGCATTTTTATTTGTTTGTATAATTATAATTTCTATGAGTTATGCTATACATGTTATTTGTATTGGTTTTTGTAATTGATTCTAAAACAATGTTATATGTTTATCTACAATTTAATATTTGCATTTATATTTTAATAGTATATAGTTCAATATTTTTAGATATACTTCCAATTCATATAATTTTTAGAGTATTGTGTCCCAATAGTATGGGTTTTGTTTTGATTCTAATATGATACATGGAAATTCAGACTTTTTTGTTTAAGGCATTTGAAAGAATTCATTTTCGTTTTTTGCCATTTTGAAAAATTCGTTTTTGTTTTTAACCATTTGGAAAAAGCCTTATACATTTTGATAAGTTTATGTGGTTGGAAAAAAATAACATATACACTTTTTGTGTTTTTTTACGATTTCCAAAAAAAACTTGTCCCTTTTGCATAAAAGACAGAACCTTTGCATGATATTTGCATCTTTGAAATATCATATTATCTCATTTATAAAATGGTTTAGAAAAATTTTGACAATTTTTGTGATAAGTGGTTTTTTTTTTAATATTGTTGTTGTCTGATATTGAAATCATTTCATGTCATATAAGCATCACGTTGATGTTATTTTAGTATCACAATGATAATAATTTAGTCGAAATTTTGTATAATTTAATATTTTATGATTTTGATTAATTTAATTAATTATTAGGATTAATTTTATAGTTATTAATTTAATTATTTTTATTTTATTTGATAATTATTTTCCATAAGAAGTTGGATCCAGGGTCGAAAGTCATGAATTTTTCGAGAAAAATCTAATTCTCATAATAAAATGTTCTAATTATACATCCAAAAACCCATTCATATCTTTTAATTAAATAATAAAAAACTTTATTTAATTTATTTATATTCAATTCACTAATAACAATTTCATTTTCATTCCACATTATTAAATCATCCTTGTATTCGTCGGATTGGCGTAAAGAGACCCACAGCAAATCATAAGTCCAAGCGAATAATAATTCCAACCCCTAGGACGATGATTCAGACGATGTGGTAATTTTCATCTTTCAGCGTCGTCTTAAATGCATATTCCTGAATGTATATGGAACAGGCGACTTCAGGGGACTACATACCGTGAACGTGAAGACAAACTTAATAAGGAAGTGAAAGAGGTGTTCACTGAAATTGAAGATGGACTACCAATCATCTTCTTTCATGCCTTTCCATGGTCGATAGCATTGAACGTTTGACAATCGATATGCATTTTAAAATGGAGATAAAATTAGCGGTGCATTATGTTTATAAGTCAGTTATCGTAGTTTTATCATAATTATTTATTTCTGGTTATGTTTATAGGCTTTCTTTTTATTGGAACGGGGTACTTTAATCATTTTACTAATGAAAAAAATTGATTGTATGGTTTAAATTTAAAGATGCAAGTGTATTCTGGTCGTTGCCACAATATCAATTAATTGAATTCACACCACTAACTTCCGTGCATATCTAAAATTTAAAGATTCCAATATATTTTGGTCATTGCCACAATATAAATGAATTGAATTCACACCACTGACTTCCCTACATATCTAAATTGCATGATTAAACATTGTTTAAATTAATTTTTTTCAAAGCTTAATTAAAAATTTACCATGCCATTTGTTAATTGACACCTATCAAAATTAACCATAATGGGAAAATTACAAAATGTAACACACACCTTACACATACACTTGGCATAATACTCAAAAGGTGTATTTCCGAATAAAATGATCATCCGTTTGGTCGATAAGTTAAAAACCAACTTGGGAAGGTAAAGGGCCTTTTCTCTTAACAAGATGTTTAAAACTTCTTTAAATTGCCTTGTAAAATAACATATTATACATTTAGTTAGAAAGGAGAAATTTTCCTTCATCTCTTTCTTATTAAGCTCAAAAACATATATTATCATTTAATCTTTAATTTTTTCCCTAGCAATAAACTTTGAGTATAACTATATTCACATTCTTTTAGGATGAAAAGTTACAATGTCAATTAATTTGTATTTTTTTAAGAAAGATTATTTCAAGTATGAATGAGTTTTTAGGCATTCAGTCATTTTATGGGTCTCCTCATTTCAATTGACATTTAATAATTTCTTTTGTGTTGATTTATATTTATCATTGTACCAACTATTACACACTATCTTATTGTATATTTGTGTACCTATCTTGAAAGCATTCTGTCTTTATCCATATCAAAAGTTTTCATAAAATTTCATATATTTACACATTGGTAAATTTCACTATTTTTCCATAATTTACTTTATATATAATGTTTTCAGTAACTATTTTTTGTTCCATCTATGTTTAAAAGGAAAAATTTAACATTTAATCAAATTTGAAAAGCTCATCCCTAATTGTTAAATTCACCATTTAATTAAATATTCTCTTATATTATTTTCCAATAAATATAATCACTTTATATTATATACAAATAGTCGAGAATCCGTCGTTACTAAATTCATCATTTAATTAAATATTATCTTATATTATTTTCCAATAAATATAATCACTTTATAATATATACAAATAGTCGAGAAAGGTTTAGATAAGCAATAATTAGAACACTATTAAAACACTCCAAATATTAATTTATAGCAATTACTCTTTCTCTCTCCATGGGAATCTGCATAGTTCATTAGACTTATTCTAATAGCTTAAAATATGTAATTAATAAAATTATGTATTTAAAATACTAAATATATATAAAATATAATTAGATATTGAGATAAACTAATGATGAAATATTGTGAATATGTAGATATTGGAATAATAATGAAGAAATGTGTTCAATATGCATATGTAGATATTGATATATAATGAGATGTCAATATATAATAATTAGATGATTATGAAGTTTTTAAGTTGTTAGAAAATTTATTTAAAGGGAGGAAAAATTATTTTTTGTGTTTATGGATGAAATAATATATTAATAACAAATGATAAGGGATTTTTATTTAGGGTAAGATTAAAAGAAAACAAAGGTTAAAGGTGACAGTGTGTATATTTTTAATTATTTAAAAAATTTGAGTGAGAAGAGGGATATTGTGTATATTATTAATTATTTAAAAATTATAGTGATGAAAGATTTTTTTACCAATTTAAAATTTAGATATGAAAGTATGGTATATGTTTTTTTTGGATTTAATTATCTCCAATAAGATGATCGTCCATTTCAAACCATTTATGACGTGGGTCCAATTCAAAATATAGTTGTAGTTAGTTTCATTAAATTGTACATCAATTTCACCTTTCTTGGTGTTAATAATAACTCCAAAAAAAAGTGTGTGTAGTTAGATTAACTTGTCCATCAATTTCACCATTCATGCTCTTAATAATAAATCCATCTTTGATTGTAACGTGAAGGAATAATAGAATAACTTTGTCATTCCCTCTGGGATTGTAACATTGAGGAATAATACAATAACTCCACCACTCCATCTGGGATTACAACATGTAGGAATAATAGCAACTTGAGCATTTCAAATTGTCATTAAATATTTATCGTACCTATTATTCATTATCATTCCGTCTATTATAAGAAAATGCTCGGTGCATGCATGCATGCATGCATGCATTTCTTAGCACTTGGATTGTTGGAATTATTGAAGGATTATTACTAGAAGGATTACTGGAATGATTTGAAAGGCTTCGCTTGGCTTCTATCTGCTAAGAAAGATGCACAATATTTTATAGCCTTCTTTTTCTCTACCTAGTATTTTTTAGAGTTTCCTTAAAGAATGAATTGGAGAAACCCTTTTGGTTAAAAATGGTAATGGTAGAAGAAAGAATTAAAATTGGTTTATCATGTAATCCACGAGTAAATGGTGACAGGGGATGTCGAGAAGAAGCGTAATTTTTTTTAAAGTAAGTTTATTGTATTTTGTTCTCGTTAAAAAACAAATCAAACAAACAGAGTTGGTGGTGCCTCAAATGGTGATAGGGGATGTTCGGGAAGAAGCGTAATTTTCTTTAAAAGTAAGTTTATTATATTTTATTTTTGTTAAAAATCAAATTAAACCAACAGAGTTGGTTGGGCCTCAAATTACCCCCTTTACATTTTGAAATTTATAATTGAGCACGTCTGTGGACCCTGAGAGGCGTATACAGTGGAGCCACCGTTTCTCTCTCCGCGGCCACCATAAACCATAGCACCTCCTGCATTCGAAGTATGGCTCCGTGGCCAAACGGATCCGGGTTCAAACTCGGCACAATTCAGTGTCTGTACAGTTGAGCCTTTCCCTTTACCTTTTCTGCAGCACTCTCATCTGCGATCGGCTGCCTCCTCGGCCAGATTTCAACTCTGTTCGAATCACTGTGATTGTCATCCACATTCTCACACAACGGGCTTACAGAGTCACTCTGCGAGCATATATCGACCCATAAATCCTTTGCCTCTCCTTCTGGCTGCAGCCATTTTGTTTGTGCTCCCAGATATTCTTTGCACATATTGAGTCACTCTTTCTTTGGAAATAAAGAGTAGCTAGCTTTATACATGCCCCAGTATTTCAATTTATTTATTTTGTTTTTTCTTTTTAAATAAAGTAGGTTTGATTCATTATGTTGAATTTGCATAAATTTGAAGCATTGTGTAAAAAATAAATTGAGATTACTGGTAGAACTAAAATCAATTACAAATTTTAGTTTGAATTGGGTTTTAAAAATTATTAGTTTAAACTTTAAATATATATCAAAATATTTCATAAAATTGCATATGTTTACATAAAAGTAAATATCACTATTATTCCATAATTTACTTTATATGTAATGTTTTTAGTAACTATTTTTTGTTTTATCTATTTTTGAAAAGAAAAATTTAACATTGAAAGAAATTTGAAAAACTTATCCCTAATTATTAAATTCACCATTTAATTAAATATTCTCATATATTTTATGCAATAAATATAATAACTTTATACTATAATACAAATAGTCTAGAATCCCTCATTACCTATATTCACCATTTAATTAAATATTCTCTTATATTATTCTCCAATAAATATAATCACTTTATACTGTATACAAATAGTCCATAAAACTTTAGATAAACAATAATTAGATACACTATTAAAACACTCTAAATAATAATTTATAACAATTACTCTCTCTGTTGATTGGAATCTACATAGTTCATTAGACTTATTTTGAACCATTCAATTACCTAATTATAAAATTACTTCAAATATAATATAAAATATAATTAGATATTAAGATAAACTAATGATGAAATATTGTGAATATGTAAATATTGGAATAAAAATATGAAGAGATGTGTTGAATATACATATGTAAATATTGATATATAATATCATAATTTAATGATTATGAAGTTTTAAGTTGTTAGAAAAATTAATTAACAGGAAGGACAAATTACATTTTTAAATTAATTTTTGAGTTTATAGCTGAGATAATATATTAATAAAAATGATAAGGGAATTTTATTTAGGGTAGCATTAAAAGAAAACAAAGGATTAAGGTAATAGTGTGTAGATTTTTAATTATTTAAAATTTTTCAGTGATAAGAGGGATAATGTGTATGTTATTAATTATTTAAAAATTTTGAGTGATAAGAGGGATAGTGATAGTGATAGTGATGAAAGATTTTTTTACCAATTTAAAATTTAAATATGAAAGTATAGTATATGTTCTTTTTTTATTTAATTATCATGAATTTAAATTTTCTATTATTAATAGTCATATTCATCTTGGAGCAAAAAAATTGGACGATTATTGGTTACTTGGAAATGTATTAAGAGCTCTTTTCCAAAAGAATAATAACATTGGGGCCAACACAACATACATCTTCCGGACATTCTTCTACCCTATCAATGTATATGCCAAAAAAAATAAGGTATCAAGGACAGCCTTACTTGACTCCTATACAACATTTAATTTCTTCCAATCAACCCTTAGTAGTCCTAATTTTTTTTTGATGAAGTGAGAATGCGATCTTCTATTAATCTTGCAAAAATACACAATTTACATAAAGCAGCACCAGCTCTGTGAAAATTCAACAAGTAACTGGTCTGACCAAAACATGAACTTGACTACAAAAGAGCTGTAGACAACACCACCGCTAATTTGTACTAGAAACTATAATCCTTCTATATGAACTGCCGAGCAATCAAAACCTGTCGTGCATCAAAAGACTATCGTGCATCAAAAAAAACCTGTTTGCCTTTGTTGATAGGGCCCAACATACCGAGGGCCCACAAAACTATCCCAAGGGACCTGCCATAACCTTCGGTAATCTTGATGACCCGAAGACCGTGAAATCTAGCCTTCAAAGAACCAACGGTCAAGAGTTTATTTCAGGCCGCCACCATGCATTCCTTTTAATCCATCAAATGGACTCGAAAAGAAACATAGGTCATCCCTCTAAACAATTTCGGGTCCGAATGAGGAGATAACAAGTGAGTGGTTTATTCGCCCGAAATCCACAGGATCAAAGAGATCCAAATAGGTCTCGACAACAAGTCTGCGCTTTAACTTCCCTTGCGGACCAAAAGCGTAAATAAGCCATCGCTTTAAAGAATTTCGGGTCCGTTTGAATTAGTAGTCCTAACTTTAACATTAATTCTCAATTTAGAAAAAACAATAATTTCTTTGAGCTTCTTGGATAACTTTATCTTAAAATCTATGAAAAAAAACCAAAATCAAGTATATTAAAGATAATTAAACAATAGTTCACCTATCTAATTGTAAATAATGTATTTGAAATTCTAAATAAAGTTATTGAAAAATTATAAACTTTGAAAAAAGAATGTCATCAATTTATTTGTAAATTATAATCATTATGATTAAATATATATACGATTTAAACCTAAAATTTTCTTACCAAAAGAATTATGTTTGAGATTTCTTAATATTTATTAATTTAACCTCCATAAATCACATAATCATATTCGTGTAGATATTAATGTAGTCCATTACAATGATTAAGTTGTGGTATTAATGCATTAAATTACAAGGATTATCTTGTGATATAACAATCTATTGTTTTATTAATAAATAAGTAAAATGATTTTAGATTAATTTTAAATATGAAAACAATTAATATACAAGAATGTGTTGTTTTAGAAATTTAATAATATAATTTTAATTTGATATTTCTCGATTCATTATGATTCAATCAACAAAAATTTGTCAAATTCCAACAAAAACTTCCAAAGCATCTAGGTTTTAGACAACCCATTAAAAATATTTATAACTATATAAAATAAAGATAATAATACAGCTTTAAGATTAAGATCACCCTATATATCATTATTTTTTAAAAACAATGAAGACATTATAGACTTAATTGTTTTAGAAACACATTTTCTTAATGGTTTAAGAACATTTAAAATATAATTATTATGATTACTGTATGATTAAAAATTACATTATTAAATAAAATTACTATCTTGGTAAATATTAAGAAATTCAAATAATTAATTTTTTTATATAAATATATAGAATTATGTTGAAAAATCTCACAAACTTGAAACATACTACATTTTTTACTATTCAAATTTCCCAATATTTATTAATTTAACCTCCATATACACCATAATTATAATCATGTGGATAACAAAATCCAAGTTTCTTGCTAATTGATAATGTCAAATCTTATGTGTGTGTGGTTGTTTGAGTGGGGAAATTTTGTTGGATTCAATAAAAGGGTGTGAGGTATAATTATGACTATTTACATGTGTATTGTTGAATAAAAATTCATTGACTAATAAACAAATATGGGTTTTAAATGTAAATGGTTGTTCTTAATATTAGAGGAATTTGGTTAATGTGAATTATTTAAACATTTTTGTTAACTTTTTTTTGGAAGAAATAGAATTATATAGTTATATATGAGAATAATGAAAAAACTCTTCTCATTATATTACATACATATTATAATATGTTAGCAAAATAAGATATGGATTTTATAAAATTATATTATAAAAAGCTATATTAAATCTCTTAGTGTAAGCCCCAAGGGTTAGCTCAACTAGCTGAGTCCCCGTTGTTAAGTACCTCATGGATCTACAGGTTACAAGGTCAATTCTCCTAGAGATCCTTGGAGTTAGGCCATGCTAGTTGGACAAAGGGCTTTAAAAGATTCCCTTCGGGGTTGATTTGCCCAGATTTTCCATGGATGTTTTAAAAGATTCCCTTTAGGGTTGATATGCCCATATTTTATGTGGACGTAGTTCCATGGATGTTTTAAAAGATTCCCTTCACGGTTGATATGCCTTCCATGGATGTTTTAAAAGATTCCCTTCACGGTTGATATGCCCAGATTTTATGTGGACGTAGTTCCATGGATGTTTTAAAAGATTCCCTTGAGGGTTGATATGCCCAAATTTTCTGTGGATGTAGTTCCATGGATGTTTCAAAAGATTCCCTTAGGGGTTGATCTGCCTAGATTTTCCATGGAGGTAGCAATAACATGCTAGTTGGACAAAGGGCTTTAAAACATTCCCTTTGGGGTTGATCTGCCCAAATTTTCCATGGATGTTTTAAAAGATTCCCTTCAGGGTTGATATGCCCAGATTTTATGTGGATGTAGTTCCATGGATATTTTAAAAGATTCCCTTCAGGGTTGATATGCCCAAATTTTCTATGGATGTAGTTCCATGGATGTTTTAAAAGATTACCTTCGGGATTGATCTACCTAGATTTTCCATGGATGTAGCAACCACTCGTGAACCACCATTATATATATATCTTAGTTTAACATTTTTTTATAATTCTTGCATAAATTATAATTCAAAAAACATTGTATAATAAAAATATGAATGAGAATAGATAAATTAAATAGAAAAGACATCTTCAATTTTTTTTAAATAAACTTTAAATATCTTACTTAATACATGTCTAAATTCATTTGTTGTTAGATTTTCTATTGTTTATAATTTGGCAAATGTTGTTTGGAATTACAAGTAAATTTGGCAAAGATTGTTTGGAATTACAAGTAAATTTGAGTAAACAATAAAAATTAAAATTGATTCAACAAAAAATTGTCAAATTCCGACAAGAAAATCCTAAACATCTAGGTTTTAGACAACCCATTAAAAATATTTATAAATACATAAAATAAAAATAATAAT
>APFE031737059.1:2142-13836 GCA_000404065.3 Pinus taeda
CATTACACAGCATAATACTTCTCACAAGTATCTCCACCTCTGTTACACACAATATAGCTCAGATCTGAATCAATCACTCGCTCAAATCTCCTTCACTGCTTGCCTGCCTCCGCTGCTCAATACCTGCTCAAGAACTGATGATGATTCCAAGGCAACCACATATTTACTTGGCTAAATCATGTGAGCACAAGCTACAATGTGGGAAAATACGTGAGCAAACTCATTGGCATACTCAATCCCTTGATTGTGCAAGATCTGATGCACAACTATAGTCACAAGTGAGAGCAATCTGATTCTCTAACACCTGTCCCTGCTGAACTGAACATGCACTAACATGCAACTGAGTTACTGATGTATTCATTAGTTGTATTATGAGTTAATAACTTGTGAATTAATTAATAACTAATTCACCCAACTCATCTCTAGTCTATTTGCCAGTTAGACTAAATACAACCAGTTTAACAAAGCTAAACTAAACACAACTTCAGCAACTGCACCTCCAGTCCACTAAACTCACTCACTTGAGTTCTAACTGAAGTCCTGCATGCAAATATTAGTCATCCCATAGGTAACCACGTATTTCCTTCTGGGATCTGCATGTACCACATCCGTAGCTCATCCAGAAGTGCTCCAAGAGAATAAGACAAAGTTTATAGTCTAAATATTATTATGAGCTAATAATATTTGATTGTTCTATATTTAGACTGAGCAGTCACTCCGTTGTGGTGTCACTCCGTTGTGGTCTAAAAATAGAAGTCCATCTATTTTTTCCAACTTGATCAATCATCCATAAACAGCAACCTGCAATCCATAGACATGATTCATATGTCTAAAAATAGACATAGTATAAAAATAGACTTGCGCCAAAAATAGCCTGCGGGCCCACTTAGTGAAGGCGACTCTTTTCACTAAGCTCCATCATCTTGTTGCGATCTCAACAGTCACTTCCAGGGTTGACGATTGGTTTGCCCATATGGCTCTTCTCTACCTCTGTTGTTTAGAATACCGTAATTCCTGAACAGTCAAGTCAGCAACTAGATGATACTAGAGTTACCCCCCAGCCTTCTACTTCGTCTATTTCTCCCTCTCCTCCTTCCTCTTCTCTTGATGAAGCTAGTAAAGCTAAATATCAAGTAATTGAGAAGAAGAAGAAGCGGAAAGAGAAAAAAGAAAAAAAGAAGAAAGAACCAAAAGTGAAAGGGGGCAACCATGCGTTGTCTAGCGAAAATCCTCACACTGCACCGTCTAAACCTAAATCTCCATGTGTCATTTGCAAAGGAGACCACTATCATCGAGATTGTCCTTGCATCCCTCGGATCTTAGGGGACTGGTCTCCTCATTTGCACAATCCGGTGTCGTCAACCTCTGATGATCATGTTGAAAGCACACCATCAACCAGTGAAAGTGAAGTGTTTAGATAGAAAAGGAATCGCAAATTTCCTTCTAAATTGTGTGAAGGTGATCATGCGGTCCATCGTTGTCCCTTCCTAGACAAAGCTAAAAGAGTTTTGGATGACCGTCCTGCTTCATTGCTACGGCTCCCTCCTGGATATAAGAAACTCTTTCCAAGTCCACCACTGGTTGAAAATCCGACTGGCACGCCATTATGGTCCGCCGAAATGTCTATCATTGAAAATGAACCCTCTGAATCCATACCAGACGAAAGTCAAAAGGTCGAGGCGGCAGTTGACCTAGTCTTGCCTTCAGAAGGTTCATCTTCGAATGATACCGTCACTGAAGAGAAAGAGAACGACACCGTTCAAATTCTTTTCGTAAACACAGACTCCGATGAACTTGGGGGTAGTCTACCCATTCCTTTACCGCAGGAAGGAAGTTCATCAGAGTCATATCCAGCCGTCTATTTAGTCCCACCTCCAAGCAACCTAGTCATTTCTTTCAATTGGAATCTACTAGGCAGACCCCGTGTACCAGCTAGTGTACCATTCAAAATCATTTTACAAGCTTACAAAATGGTCATGGCTAGTACCATCATAGATGAAGGGGCTTCTGTGAGTATCCTTTCCTCAACTACTTGGAAAGCGCTTGGTTCGCCATCACTTTTGCCTGAAATGAGAAATCTGACAAGCTTTGACAAAGGAACCAGTCGACCGTTAGGGATCCTTCCCAATGTCCCCATTACCTTGAGAAGGAAAATCGTTCACATGAACATGATGGTAGTCCAAGGACCCCTACATTATAATCTACTCCTTGGGCGTTGTTAGTGTCAGTCTTTCCAGCCTTCCTCCAGTGACCAAATATGCTCTTACAAAGTGGTCTCAGAGTGTCCATTGTCAAATTTTGTCATTTCAAAGAGTCGTCAAGCAAAATTTGGTCACTAGGCATTAGGTCTAGGGTGTGCTTTCACTCCTTCTAAATTTGTCCAAATGTTCGTCCATTTCATCATTCGGCTGAGTCTATCATCATTCATAGGGTTTTCATTATCATGTCAGTGTCTAATGAGTCATTTTACACCTTGTTCATGTTTCAGTTGCGCCCAGGCAAAGTCATTTCCCTCTCTTAGGGTTTTGGAGGTAATTTCTCTTGGATGGTCAAATCATTAGTAAAAATTGTATCCATATGTTCATACACCTTCCCCTATCCTTCATGTACCTTATTAAACACTTCCCATCCCTTAGATCCGCCAAATTCCTCATTTTCGCGCAAACCCTAGTTTCATGCTATAACCTGGCAATTTTCTAGGTTGGGCCTGTGTTTTGCCCTTTTGGACCCCTTCCCCTCACTCAATGTCTGAGATTCCACTTTCCTCTACTTCCTAACATCCCTCCCTACTTCCAAAAATTTTCTCAAGAATTTAGAAGCCGCTTATCCCCTTCATTTCGCTTCATTTCAACAAAATCCATTGTTCCACACATCGGGGTAGGTTTTACTCAAATGTTGTTTCTGAGCAATAAAAGATGAATTTTGGAAAACGTAGAGAGGTATTTTTCCAAAACATGCCAAGGAAGAAAAACCTCCTTCACTTTTTACACAGGTGTTATGGTTTTAGAGAAATGTCAAAAATATCATTGCCTCAGGATAATCGAATTCACCTCTGAAGTGACCTTGGGAAAATCACATTTTCTCCTAGATTGGTTAGCCAAATTACTTTATTTATGCATCAAATGATAACTAGACACAAAGGTATTTCTAATGAGCTATTCTAAGCTCAATTTGGAGTTGAGGAAGGCATTCAAAAGTTGACTGCAACAGCACTCTGCCTTGAGGCAGCCTCATTTGGCACATTTTGACCAGTCTTGGGAGATTTGATTTTTGACAAGGCAAATGAACTCTAAATTGAAACATTCTACTTGGGTTGGAAAGTAGACTTAGAGACCTTTCCAACAAACTATCCTGTGCCCAATGTGGACACCGGGAAGGCCTCCAAAAAGCATCTGAAAGTCGCGCTACGCGTAGGGCTCAGGCGCGCTACGCGTTGGGGTTTTGGCTCAACGCGTAGCACGCCACGCGCTACCCTTAAGTTGGGGAGGTCCATTTCACAAAAAATCAGAATTTTTGGATTTTTCATGACAAAATACACTTGCTCAGCCATTGCCAAGAAGTTTCATGAAGATTTGAGCCCCCAAAAGGTCAAAAAACAAGCAAAAAATGACCTTCTGTCACTTTTTGGACACACAGAAAGCAGTCTTGGGAGATTGAAATTTTGGAGGGGAAAACGGCCACCAAATTGAGAAATTCAACTTAGGCTGGAGATTAGACATCCAAAACTTTCCAAAAAGCCCACTTGTGCCTCATTTGGATGTTGGGAAGTGCCTCAAAAGTGGCCTGAAAGGCGTGCTACGCGTAGAGAAATGGCGCGCTACGCATTGGGAAAATTTGCCAGTTTTGCACCTTCAGCTCAGGAAAACGCAGCATTGACTAGTTTTGACTTTTTGGTGGGATTTTTCATTCTCTTTGATGTAATTGATGTAATTTCATGTTGACATGACACTTTTTACCTATTCTAGAAGTTTCATTCATAAAATGGCAAAAAATTAATGAATGAATTGGTTTCCTAGCTTATAGAGGCAAGTTGTTTTGATTGCCTAGTTTGTAGTGCTCAATTTAGAATTGGTTGAAACAGCTCCTAGAAGGAGGATCTCGACCCCTAGAGGTTAGGGAATGGTTTGTCTTGGTCTATATATGTAATTTTTCATTCAGTAGCAGTGGTTGAACTCTTGGGATAGTTTTGAGACTATATTGTACATATTTTACCAGCATTTTTGGCAAAGGAAAGACCAGGGTTTTGCAGCACTACTTGGGATCCATGTGGCTTTATGTCTTGATGGTGTTTTTATCTCAGTATTTGTAAGTTGTGTATGTGAATCATTATCTTTATTGAATCTTCTCTTATTAGAAAATGAAGTGTTAGGTAGAATCCATGAAATTGCATGCTCTGCCTTTAAATTTGTTTAATATTCTATGTTTCTTCAGTTTAAGGAGATCCTTGAGACCCATTGCTCTCCTTAGCCTCTCACCGGTCTGATCTATCCATCTCACTTGCTTTAAGGCATCAAAACAATTGCCTATCTTGCCCCAAGTGGACCTCTGCAAAAACTGTGCCTCATCCCCGCACCCAAAATTGCATTTCCCTTGATTTCAACAAAATCATAAAGAATCAATCCTAAACTCTTTGTACTTAATACCTAGCCTAAAATCAGTCATCAATTCGGTCATCTCGAGCCTTTTCGATTATCTTTTGCCGAGTTTGACCCGAAGAGAGCCCTCTCCTGTCCTCGTAGGGATAGCTACGAGGCTGAGCGTGGTTTGATGTGGCCTTGAGTCTTGCCTTATTTCAGCCTAAGGCAGATTTGAGCGCTAACATAGTGGCGACTCCACTGGGGAGAACTGGTTTGCTTGTTAGTGTTATTTGATTTATAGCTACAGACGGAGTCTGAAGTCACGCCAGGTAGCCTTCGAACTGCACATTGCTCTTCGAGTGCATAGTAGATAAACGCTGCTTCAGTCAATCTCCGGTGTAGCCTGTAATTGTAACACTTAACTTATAAATTGCCCCAGTACATGTATCAAGTTCAGATCTGATTGTTGATGGTGAACAACGGTCAGACATCATAAGGCTGAAATCATTCACCTGGCGACTCCATTCACTGAACAATCCAGAAATCGATGCTTCATGGTGACTTCACTGCAGGGAGATCAGTAGCTGTGAGATTTTTAAGATGGACCGAATCATGAGAAGATATGCTCCCATGAGCCGAGATCACATTCCAGGTTTCCGAATAAGATGCCCAAGATAGATTGGTCAAGGAATCTGCCTACGTTTAACAATGATGGTAAGAAAGATGTTGCTTTACATCTGGTTAGATTTCACATGCATATTCCGCAAGTTGAAGGTTGATTTTCCTGAAGATTGCTTGATGAAGATATTCTTGGCCACTCTGGAAGGTAAAGCCCAATCATGGTATGAAAGTTTGCCGCCTGCTTGTATTTACTGTTTAAAATATTTCCATGTTATGTTCATTGAACGATATAAGGACTCTTATCCATCATTAAATTTAGTTCAAGACTATTGCAAGCATGCCTATAGTTTTATTGAAAGCCTCAAGAAATATTATGAAGATGATAATTTTATGGATGATGAGATCATGGAGGCTCTGTATGAGAATCCATTTCAACAACATGAAGAAAACCTAGAGGATTCCCATCAAGATGCTCAGGAAACTTTGCAACCGGATCAAGAACTTAGCACCATGGGAACTGATGAAAGAGAGGGTTTTATTCCAGATCTGTCCATAGAAGAAGACAACATGCATGAAAGTCAAGTTTCAATTTCAGAATGTGACAAAGTCAAGTCAACCATTTCAAATCTAGATTCAGATCGTGATGATGAAGACAACCTAGTTCTGAATCCCATGAAGGAGAGTTCTGTTGTTGAGATCATCTGGAATGAAGAAGACAAAGTTATTAACCAAAGCCTTCATGAGGAGGTAATCCGGTCATTTCATGGACAACAAGATGGGATCTTTGTTCAGGTAAGTGAGAAATCTTCTTTTGATAACTCAGTGGTAAATGATAATTTGATTGCCATGTCATATGAATACAATTACTGTTTGAGCAAAAGAAAACAAAAGGTATTGTCTCCTTTGTCTGAAGATGAGATAGATCTACTTCTGAAAGGTCTTGTATCAGCCGAAGCTACAACAGATTTGCAGTGCACACATGGTCAAGAAAGTGTTGGTGAAATCTCTTCCTCTTTTGAGAATGATGACGGTCTTGTAATCAGTTTTATAGATCAACAAACAGATAATATTTTCTTTCACAAAGATGATAAGGCTGTCATGTTTGATAATCTCGGAGATTTTTTTTTGTTCAAGAATGACCTACAACACATTCACACCACAGAAGATCAAAACATTCAGGATTTCCATTCAGATTCCTCTTCATATGTTTCATGTACTGAAATGCTTTTCCAAGAGGAGATCTGCTCATCTACCTGTTCAGAGTTTTTTGAAGCCCATGAGCATACTTTTATCAAAACACATGATGAAGGCAGATCAGAATTTGAAACAAAGGACACCTTGATCTTTCAGCAGGAGGTGGCAATGGCAAATCTTCATGTTTTTTACGATCCTCTAGCAAGTTTGTTGCAGCCAGCAGTGAAAGTGTTTATTACAGTGTTTTGTTGAAGCCTGGTCAACTATGTTTTTGATGCCCAGTGAAGGTTGTACTGTTGACCAGAAGATCTGATAAGAAGAATCAGTCAAAAGCCATCTTCTTGATTGGTTGCATTGCATTTTGATATAGTTTGATGGTATATTGTCTTGTAAGAAACACAGGTGGTTGTCATCATGATTTCAAATCTTGATGGACTGCTACCCTTCAATAAGCTTTGTAAGTTCTTGTTTTAGTTAAGTCAGTCATGAGTCATTTGTGAGTCATTTTTCAGTCATGTAGGTCTCATAATTGAGTCGGTTTGAATCAAGTTTCAGTCAATAAATGAGTCAAAGTCTTTTATTGTTTGTCAAATAATGACTCCATCGCCCAATGGATGAAGGCACTGTCTAGCTCTTACAGAGATCTGCGGTTCTTGGCACCTCCAAGGAGTTACCATCGCCATTGGAGCCAATGTTAGTGTCAGTCTTTCCAGCCTTGCTCCAGTGATCAAATATGCTCTTACAAAGTGGTCTCAGAGTGTCCAGGTCAAATTTTGTCATTTCAAAGAGTCTTCAAGCAAAATTTGGTCACTAGGCATTAGGTCTAGGGTGTGCTTTCACTCCTTCTAAATTTGTCCAAATGTCAGTCCATGTCATCATTCGGCTGAGTCTATCATCATTCATAGGGTTGTCATTATCATGTCAGTGTCTAATGAGTCATTTTACACCTTGTTCATGTTTCAGTTGCGCCCAGGCAAAGTCATTTCCCTCTCTTATGGTTTTGGAGGTAATTTCTCTTGGATGGTCAAATCATTAGCAAAACTTGTATCCAAATGTTCATACACCTTCCCCTATCCTTAATGTACCTTATTAAACACTTCCTATCCCTTAGATCCGCCAAATTCCTCATTTTCACGCAAACCCTAGTTTCTTGCTACAACCTGGCAATTTTCTAGGTTGGGCCTGTGTTTTTCCCTTTTGGACCCCTTCCCCTCACTCAATGTCTGAGATTCCACTTTCCTATGCTTCCTAACATCCCTCCCTACTTCCAAAAATTTTCTCAAGAATTTAGAAGCCTCTTATCCCCTTCATTTTGCTTCATCTCGACAAAATCCATTGTTCCACACATCGGGGGTAGGTTTTACTCAAATGTTGTTTCTGAGCAATAAAAGATGAATTTTGGAAAACGTAGAGAGGTATTTTTCCAAAACATGCCAAGGAAGAAAAACCTCCTTCAATTTTTACACAGGTGTTATGGTTTTAGAGAAATGTCAAAAATATCATTGCCTCAGGATAATCGAATTCACCTCTGAAGTGACCTTGGGAAAATCACATTTTCTCCTAGCTTGGTTAGCCAAATTACTTTATTTATGCATCAAATGATAACTAGACACAAAGGTATTTCTAATGAGCTATTCTAAGCTCAATTTGGAGTTGAGGAAGGCATTCAAAAGTTGACTGCAACAGCACTCTGCCTTGAGGCAGCCTCATTTGGCACATTTTGACCAGTCTTGGGAGATTTGATTTTTGACAAGGCAAATGAACTCTAAATTGAAACATTCTACTTGGGTTGGAAAGTAGACTTAGAGACCTTTCCAAAGAACTATCCTGTGCCCAATGTGGACACCGGGAAGGCCTCCAAAAAGCATCTGAAAGTCGCGCTACGCGTAGAGCTCAGGCGCGCTACGCGTTGGGGTTTTGGCTCAACGCGTAGCGCGCCGCGCGCTACCCTTAAGTTGGGGAGGTACATTTCACAAAAACTCAACATTTTGGATTTTTCATGACAAAATACACTTGCTCAGCCACTTCCAAGAAGTTTCATGAAGATTTGAGCCCCCAAAAGGTCAAAAAACAAGCAAAAAATGACCTTCTGTCACTTTTTGGACACACAGAAAGCAGTCTTGGGAGATTGCAATTTTGGAGGGGAAAACGGCCACCAAATTGAGAAATTCCACTTGGGCTGGAGATTAGACATCCATACATTTCCAACAAACCCACTTGTGCCTCATTTGGATGCCGGGAAGTGCCTCAAAAGTGGCCTGAAAGGCGCGCTACGCGTAGAGAAATGGCGCGCTACGCGTTGGGAAAATTTGCCAGTTTTGCACCTTCAGCTCAAGAAAACGCAGCATTGACTAGTATTGACTTTTTGGTGGGATTTTTCATCCTCTTTGATGTAATTAATGTAATTTCATGTTGACATGACACCTTTTACCTATTCTAGAAGATTCATTCATAAAATGGCAAAAAATTAATGAATGAATTGGTTTCCTAGCTTATAGAGGCAAGTTGCTTTGATTGCCTAGTTTGTAGTGCTTAGTTTAGAATTGGTTGAAACAGCTCCTAGAAGGAGGAGCTCGACCCCTAGAGGTTAGGGAATGGTTTGGCTTGGTCTATATATGTAATTTTTCATTCAGTAGCAGTTGTTGAACTCTTGGGATAGTTTTGAGACTATATTGTACATATTTTACCAGCATTTTTGGCAAAGGAAAGACTAGGGTTTTGCAGCACTACTTGGGATCCATGTGGCTTTATGTCTTGATGGTATTTTTCTCTTAGTTTTTGTAAGTTGTGTATTTGAATGATTATCTTTATTGAATCTTCTCTTATTAAGCAAATGAAGTGTTAAGGTAGAATCCATGAAATTTCTATGCTCTGCCTTTAAATTTGTTTAATATTCTATGTTTTCTTCAGTTTAAGGAGAATCCTTGAGACCCCTTGCTCTCCTTAGCCTCTCACCAATCTGATCTATCCATATCACTTGCTTTAAGGCATCAAAACAATTGCCTATCTTGCCCCAAGTGGACCTCTGCAAAAACTGTGCCTCATCCCCACACCCAAAATTGCCTTTCCCTTGATTTCAACAAAATCATAAAGAATCAATCCTAAACTCTTTGTACTTAATACCTAGCCTAAAATCAGTCATCAATTCGGTCATCTCAAGCCTTTTCGATTATCTTTTGCCGAGTTTTACCCAGAGAGAGCCCTCTCCTATCCTCGTAGGGCTAGCTACGAGGCTGAGCGTGGTTTGATGTGGCCTTGAGTCTTGCCTTATTTCAGCCTAAGGCAGATTTGAGTGCTAACAGGCGTGACTATATTTATTGCATGGGAGCCATCGTCTCCTCACTCTTTAGAGTAATGTGTTTTCTGCATGAAGGCAGAATGGTCAAGCTCGTAGACCAACTATCATTCCCCAGTTCACACATAGTAAATAGTCAAATTCCATCCCTAAATGGTCTTTTCACGTAAGGAATGTCTCATCGATCTCCAGTCCGTCCACCTGATGAGCGCGAGTGATTCAGGAGGATATGACTAAAACCCAGGGGGCATGCACCCTGGTCTATTTCGGCAAGAAAACCTTGGGTATAGATTAGGTTTCAGCGGAGGATATATGACTAGTCTGACACATCCATCCATTTAGGAAAAGGGGATTAGACTGGAATAAGATTCCCTCGTCAAAGTTATGTGAGTGGAGGCGACTGCGCCACTTCCCTTTGTCTATTTCGGTAGACATCGCCAAGGAAGCATTTTGTCTGCGACGCGGATGGAGAGCTTTCATATGGTAACCTGGGAATTTCTCGCTATACCTAGGGGCATGCAAACCTTTTTTCATGCAAGCGAAGAGCGATCCTAGCTTGCATAAAGAAAGGATCCGAGGCAAAGATTTAAAAGGTGCAAGCCCCATAAAAAATGGCATCTTAGATGAGATATCCTTATTATATGACTGGCACGAGCAGTTTTAACGCGGAATTCAAGCTCGTTAAAAAATAAACATAAGCAATGAGAAAATGTTTCCCCCAGAGTTTAAGCTCATTAAAAAACAAACCAATTTTCTGGTAAATAACCATTGTGAATACATTATCATCAGCTTTTGAGCCTTGGTCGTGTTCTCATCATCACCTCCACTCGATTTTTAGCCGATCATTCACCTCCATTTGATTGTTTACCCTTTTGAGGAACATCTGCGAAGAGTGATTCTATTAGCCATCCTTGTGACACTGCTGTGATTGGAAAATTCCAAACCTTACCTAGAATCAGCTGCTACTTGAAATCATCACTCGTTCCTCAAAAAACGAGTCTCCTTTAAGCTCTTTTCAACTGACTCGTAAAATATGAAAATATTTCCGAGCGATTAGCCTCTCCAGCTCGTTAAAGTCATTGGAAGTGCTATCCCTCCTTTAGATTTTAATCTTTTTGGACTTGAGGGATTATTACACAAAAAGATCGAGCGCTTGTCTTGTTCGGCTCGTTAAAATTACTGAGCATTCATCCGTTTCGTATTATTTTACACTTTTTCAGACTTAAGGGATTATATGATGAAAAATAATCTTTGGAGTTTCCTTTCCATCCCTTTCAGACTCTCTAAAATTGAAAATGACCGAGTTATCTTTGTCGTTTAACTCGTTAAAACCGAATAGCGAAAAACTCGTCCAAATGGACAAGAACGAGTTTCACTGTCGCTAGGCTCATTAAAATATAGCTACAGGTTCACCCGAAGGGCGGATTATAGAACAAGAAATGTTATCCTCCTCAAGCTTGACAAAAATAAAGAGGTACTGGTCAGCAATGACTTGGGAAAATTGGGAAGAAAACTTGAAAAAACTTTATTGGTAGCAAGTCGCTCTTGAAAATGACACTTTCTCTCCGCATCCGAGCCGGGTTGGGTTGTTCTGTTCACTGGTCATATCACCATTGGTCCATCACACCATCCATCTTTGGAGTTAACGCTACCAATCCATCGTCAATGTCACCGATATGTTCAAGAGAAGTCATTTAGAGAATTCAGCTATGTCTCACCCACTGCAATACATTCATGCTCCATTCTTTTCATGACCGCCACCCTAAACCCTGTATCATCAGATCGTTTTCACCTCCAAAATAATTTGCTTCGTTCCGTGTCGTAGATGTGGGATTCATTAAGGCCCTCCTACGACGGGTCACTTCTTGTCGACATCAGCTCATTATCCAAGAAGTCGACCTAGGAACAACCCTTTCAGTACTTTGAAGCTTGCATTCATCAATGGCATGTTTCTCACTTTCGGCGATAGGTTTACATTAATGGCCTTCGACCAGGAGATTTTTCTTG
>APFE031737063.1:0-17103 GCA_000404065.3 Pinus taeda
AAGTCTGATCTTTTGTGTATTTCCCGTGTAATCCTTTTTTTTCCGATAGAGTGAATGGTTCCGAGTTTTAAATGTTTAAAGCCAATAACGCTTCTGATAGGTTATGTGGACCATTTTTGGTATACGAAAGGAATTTTGGTTTACCCTGTAACATATGTAATGTAATTGTTCGGTTAATAGAAAGCTCCATTCTTACTTGACCAAAAAAAAAAATCTATATTAAGAGACATATAATATTGTGTATAAAATTGAAACTGTACTATTAAATAAAATAGAAATGGAAATAGTACAAATGTTGTTTGTGATAAGGAAAGTAATGAGCCCACAAATAGGGGTTTCCAAGATGAAGTCAAGATTTGAGAAATTTTAGAGTAACACTTAAAACACAAATTCACTGGTGGGTGAAAAGTGAAAACAACCCTTCTTAGAGAAAACATCTAAACTCAAATATGATATTGAGATAGATTCTTCCAAAAGACAGAATACAGTGGTATCAATGGTATGAAAGTTGATGAGTTACAACATGGGTTTTTTACTCACATACTTTCGACTTTTTTAAGTAATAAGGTTATCGTTGAAGGGATTGGTGCAACACTGAAAGATAATTCAACTGTTGTCAAAATATATGGGCATAATAAACAAGATGGGCAAAGCAATGAAAATTCACCAAAAAAATTAAAATAAATAATTTCTAGCAACTAAGAAAGATAGTGCAGTCTTATATGAGTAGCTACCATATTACATAGCTTCTTAATATTGTGTTTTACATATGAGGATAGTATCTTTGATGCCGTGTTGAATTAGACAAATGTTGGTGAAATAACATGCTTTCTATCTTTCAAGCATTAGAAACCCAAAATCGAGGGTAATATAGGTGTGCAATTATTGGTATTGAAGGTCAAGATAAGTTATTTGGTCTTTTTATCTCAAGCAATGAAGAAATTTCATAATCTAAATCAAATTTATTTGAAAAAACCAAGAACCAATGGCGTAATGGAATCAAATTCAAGGCTTAACCAAAAGCGTATGGTGGGTTAGAAATGGGTTTTGAGGGAGATAAGTCAACTAAACATAACAAAATGAAAAGAATGAAGGTTGATTCCATTGTTAAGTATGAACCTTGGGAAAAACAAACTAAACAATGGCCTAGCACAATTTATTTTTCTCATATGCAATGTGACAATGATGAAAAAATAAATGATGGAAATTGGCAACAATGCTTAAAGCGAACTATTATTAAAATCAGCAAATCAACTATCCTGAAGGGTTAAGTGTTGAAAAGGATTAGAATTGCATCTGAACAAAATAAAGAACATCCTTATCATATTTTCCATCAAACAAGTCAACTTGATCATTTTCCATTTGTAGTGAGAATGAAACAAGAATTTTTTTTTACAATCTCATTGCATTTAATGGAAAGTTATTTGCAAGAATCAATGGAAAGATTGAGTTGTATAGATGAACGATATTGAGGAGACTTTGTGATAGTTACAATATGAATGTGAATACATGGTGATATTCTTTCACTCCATGTTTAGTGTGGTGAATATTTCATTCTAATTGTTGATCATATAAAAGTTATCTATTATTTGGTATACAAGCATGAGTAGGGAGCTATAGAGCATAGAGCTTGTTATTTTAGTGCAAACTGGATAATAACTAATGAAATATACCTTGGTGTAGAGAGTGACCATGTACTTAATACTCAAGGACTACAATAAACTTCCTCCCACTATCAGTGTTGAAGAAAAACAAAATATTCAATCATTGGCAAATGGATGCCCATAAATGATGATTCTCCACTTGGGTTTCATTGGGTGAACAAAATGATTCCTTTTATCTATACTTTGAGGATGAAGCATTTGAAGGCGGAGACAAAGTGACATACACATATAGGTATAGGTGTAGGAATGATAACTAATAATTAATACCATTGTATCATATAGCATTAGTAATAATAATGAAGAATCATAGATCACACCCTTTAACAGTGTGACTATAAATATATAGTTCCGTTGTAAATCATATATTTATTATCAACTACTAACATTTTTTTTCGTTTGTGTATATGTGTTATTTGTAAAAGAACTAATGGAAACTTCGTACAAAGGACTTACCTTATGAAGTAACATGTGTTGTATTCAAAACCATATAAAATCACACATTATCTTAATGATAGTTGAGGACCTTGTGGCTTGAACCAAAGATGTGAATCTTACTCATCATAAGCAATGTGAAGCCAAGATTTCAACCACATTGGTCTAGTGGAGTAGTCACACATGCAGAGGAGCCCACCCATAATAAACGTAAAGGATGCAGAAATAGTAAACATAAAGCACACAAAGAAATCATAGTACTCCATGACAACAATGTGCAAACTAGAGAATCACAGAACATAGTTGTTCATTTCGAAAACAAATACTCTTCACAAGAATCCATATAAGAAAATCATGTGTGCTTCCCCACTAAAAAACATGCAAAAGAAATGAATAATACATTAGTTATTTTTCAAATATAAGAAGCATTCTTATTTATTTAAAAGAAATCAAGAACAACATATGATCCAAGAGGGCATACATACAACAAAAGAGAATTGTAATTTTGCTCACATCAAGAATTTCCTCTCATAGAAACATGGAAAGATAGAGGATGTAAGGATAACTTCTTGTATTCATTAGAAAGTAAGGTGACCCTTGAATATAAGGCTGATTTTTAATTTCACATTGTGGAGATAGTTGATTCTATGAGATATTTTTTTGTGGGTCACCAAAGTAGACAATAGATATTTTTAGACCAATTACACTTGGATATGGGTTTTTAATAAAAAAAATATCATAATAACATACCCGTTTCATTGTTAGAAATTCAACTTTTAAGGTTGTAGCACTAAAATTATGATGTTGGAAGATGAAAACCATAACAATAAAATCCCAAAACCTAATAGATGAAGTTTCTTGAAGGAAAAACCATAACAATAAAATCCTAAAACTTAATAGATGAAGTTTCTTGAAGGAGAGAATTCCGGTTATCCAACAATAAAACTTTTAAATAGAATTTTTTAAATAAGTGAATTAAGTTTGTGTGGCAATTATTTAAAACTTACTTTTCTCGAATTAAGTTGAAATTGCTTTAAGATGGAATTTTTTTAGATGGAAATTGATTTAAGATTGATTTTTTTGTCCACAAATTAAACTTAGAATATGAAATATGAAAACGGTTGCAAATTATAATAATAATATCCCAAACTCTGGTTAATAATAATATAAACTTAAGTTAGTATAACAATAAAAAATGGTAAATGAAGAAGTTTCTGGAAGGAGAAAAATAAGTTTATGGATTTACAGAACAATAAAAACCGATAGATAAAGTTTCCCAAAGAAAAAAAAATACATCTGTATCACAATAAATACCCATGACGGATTGGTTTAGGGGCAATTCGTTGAAAAACCAACCCCTATTTTTTACTTTTACTCAACCCAATGGAGAAGTTAAGTTGAAAGTATTTCTACGACTATAAAATATCCTCAAGGGAAGGGAAGGGAATGGAATGGAATTCCAGTGTGAAACAACTATTTTGATCATTTCGCCAGTCGTGCTTCTTGGCCTGCATTACTCGTCTACAGTTTCGATCGCTCTCGGCCCAATTTCGTAAGTTAACTCCCTCTCTGCGTTCTGTGTGTGAGAGTGTCAATATGGGCGAGGGAGCAGCGATCGGAATCGATCTGGGGACGACGTACTCGTGTGTGGGAGTGTGGCAGCACGACAGGGTGGAAATCATCGCCAATGATCAGGGGAATCGAACCACTCCCTCCTATGTCGCTTTTACTGATACAGAGCGTCTCATCGGAGATGCTGCCAAGAACCAGGTCGCCATGAATCCCTATCAACACTGTTTTCGGTTAGTAATCTCTGTCACTCTTTTGAGGGAGTTTATTCCACTGCTTATTTCTGTATATGTGATTCAGTTGTTGTATATTAATTCCCCTTTCATTCTCGAATATGAACCGGGATATACATAATTCAGCTTATAGTTTTTTGAAGGTGATTGATATGAAGGCTTGAATTTGCATCTGTAAGATTCTTCTGTTTGTGTAGTTTTTGCATTTGTGTTCAATCTAAATCAGTTCTCTATGTTATGGCAGATGCAAAGCGGTTGATTGGTAGGAGGTTCTCTGATCCCTCCGTTGTGAGCGATGCGAAATTATGGCCTTTCAAGGTCATTTCAGGGGTTGGCGATAAGCCCAGCATCGTTGTAACATACAAAGGGGAGGAGAAGCATTTTGCAGCCGAAGAGATCTCTTCCATGGTTTTAACTAAGATGAAGGAGATTGCAGAAGCTTATCTCGGGACCACTGTTAAGAATGCTGTGGTCACTGTTCCTGCATACTTCAATGATTCTCAAAGGCAGGCAACCAAGGACGCAGGGGCAATCTCCGGTTTGAATGTTATGAGAATCATCAATGAGCCCACTGCTGCTGCTATTGCCTATGGGCTTGACAAGAAGGCTAGCAGTTCTGGTGAGAAGAATGTTCTTATCTTTGATTTGGGTGGAGGTACTTTTGATGTGTCTCTGCTCACAATTGAAGAGGGTATTTTTGAAGTGAAGGCTACTGCTGGTGATACACATTTGGGTGGTGAAGATTTTGATAATAGATTGGTGAACCACTTTGTACAAGAGTTTAAGAGAAAACATAAGAAGGACATTAGTGGTAATGCCAGAGCCCTCAGGAGACTCAGAACTTCCTGTGAGAGAGCTAAGAGAACCCTTTCATCAACTGCCCAGACCACCATTGAGATTGATTCCCTATATGAAGGTATTGACTTCTATACCACTATTACTAGGGCTAGATTTGAAGAGTTGAACATGGATTTGTTCAGGAAGTGCATGGAGCCTGTTGAGAAATGCCTGCGGGATGCGAAGATGGACAAACGCTCAATCCATGATGTGGTTCTTGTTGGTGGGTCTACCAGGATCCCTAAGGTTCAGTCCTTGTTGCAGGACCTCTTCAATGGCAAGGAGCTTTGCAAGAACATTAACCCTGATGAGGCTGTTGCATACGGAGCTGCAGTGCAAGCTGCTATTTTGAGTGGAGAGGGCAGTGAGAAAGTGCAAGATCTGTTGCTTCTAGATGTTACTCCCCTTTCATTAGGGCTAGAAACTGCAGGTGGGATTATGACAGTTCTCGTCTCCAGGAATACTACCATCCCCACAAAGAAGGAGCAAGTCTTTTCTACTTACGCAGACAACCAGCCTGGTGTGTTGATTCAAGTGTATGAGGGTGAGCGAACTCGAACCAGGGACAATAACTTGTTGGGTAAATTTGAACTTTCTGGTATTCCCCCTGCTCCCAGAGGAGTTCCCCAGATCACTGTGTGCTTTGATATTGATGCCAATGGTATTCTAAATGTCTCTGCTGAGGACAAAACCACTGGTCACAAAAACAAAATCACCATTACAAATGACAAGGGTAGATTGAGTAAGGAGGAGATTGAGAAGATGGTTCGTGATTCTGAGACATACAAGGCTGAAGATGAAGAGCACAAGAAGAAGTTAGAGGCCAAGAACTCTTTGGAGAACTATGCTTACAGCGTAAGGAATACCATTCGAGATGATAAGATTGCGGCAAAGTTAGATCCATCTGATAAAACGAAGATTGAGGATGCCCTTGAACAGACTATCCAATGGCTGGATAACAACCAGCTTGCAGATGCTGACGAGTTTGATGACAAGATGAAGGAGCTGGAGAACACTTGCAATCCTATCATTGCTAAGATGTACCAAGGCGCTGGTGCTGATATACCTGGTGGAGCCTATGGAGCTGCTGGCTCCCCTGAACAGGGTTATTCTGCTGCTGCAGGCTCGGGGCCTAAAATTGAGGAAGTTGATTAAATAATTTTCCCTTATTTCTTTTTTTTTTAACCGTGTTAGAAGATGATACAGCACCCTTAAAAATCAGGATTTAGAAGGTGGATTGTCTCTCAATTTTAGATATGAGAATTGAATGCTGTTGTTTTGAGCAGCAAGGAAATGAGGATTTGTGTTGATATTCTACAAGATTTAGAAGGTGGATTGTCTCTTAATTTTAGATATGAGAATTGAATGCTGTTGTTTTGAACAGCAAGGAAATGAGGATTTGTGTTGATATTCTATTTCGTTATGTTGTTGGAATATTTTAGAGCTGTTTCATTTTTTCCAAATTTTTATATTGTTTTATTGGTTTTGTATTGGTGTTTTTGGTTCTTACAAATCTAGATTTAGAAGTGGACTAGTACAGTTTGCATTGAAATATTTTATATCTATTTCGCTTTTATTATGTTGGAATAATGAGGATTTGTATTGTGTGCCTTTAAATATTTTATATCTATTTCACTTTTATTAGGGTGGAATAATGAGGATTTAGAAGTTAGATTGTCTCTTAATTTTAGATATGAAAATTGAATGTTGGTGTTTTGACTTGTAAGAAAAAGAGAATTTGTGTTGGATATTTGATTTTTATTTTGTTGGAATACTCTAGACCTGTGTTTTTTTTTCCTCAATATTCTTTTATTAGTTTATTGGTTTTGTCTTTTTTTTTAACTGATATTACATGGTAAAAGTTACCTGGTATAATACATGAAATTTTGAGTTTTAAATTTCATAATATAATAAGTTGCATTCTATTCCACTTAAAATTTGATAACTAAAATGGTCTATTTAATGATATGGTTTGTCTTGCTTTCACATGATGAAATGGTCTAATATATTGAGTAATAAAGATGCAAAATAATTATAATGACCTAACCATTTTTGTCAAAGAGAGATTTAATGATTTATTGAAGTAGTGTCACCAACAAAATTGAAACCTAAGCCTTTACGCTTATTCTTCCAAGCAAATAAAAGCATAGTCAAAACGGTAAGGAGGTTAACTTGCCAGTGTGATTCTTCCAAGCATTTACAAAGGCATAAGTATGTTAACTTGGGATTATGAGGTTATTTTGTGTCTATACAAAGAAATTACTATGGAAAACAATTACAGGAGGTTATGTTGTGTCTAAAAAGAAATTACTATGAAAAGCAATTATAGGAGGTTATGTTGTGTCTATCCAAAATGAAATTAGGATGGAAGAAAAAATAGAGACATTAAGAGTACCACAATCTCTATTTACACTAAAAAGAGAAATCTTAGTTTAAAGCTTAAGTTTCCAACAAAAGTGGCATTTACAAATATCCTTAGAAAAGCATCAATTTTTAAAAGATTTTGGGATTAGCTATTTGTTATAGTAGAGCAAACTATAACTAAAATGAAGTCAAGGTGATTACTTCACTCTCCATTCACTTGAGCAATCCAAAATCACATTAGTTTCATACTAGACCATTTTAATTTATTAATGAATAATCTAACGATTCAAGGGTATAAGCATTTTAAAAATGAAGTTCTTATGTTTGAGGAAATATATTATTAGTGTAAATATATGATAATGAAAATTAGAAAAATATTGTAAAATATTTTATGGTCTTAATTTCATTTTTTACAAGACCAAAACTTTTATCATATTGATGTAAGTTTTAATTATGTACAAATAATTGTTGCAAATAGATTCTTAATAAAAACAAAAAAAATAGCATGACACACAAATTTACATAAATTTTAACTTGGAAACCCAAAGACCAACAAGTTTTTTTCATTATATTTTTGTACAATATATTAAAATACAATATAAATCCTATGAATATGAATTTTCAATCAAACCGTAAGTCCATAACTGAAACTACAAAGCTACGGGAAAACTAAAGCGTTTTCATAAACACACGCCCAACAATTGAAAGGGAATGTTTTAATAAGCATTATTAACACACATCCAACCATTGGACGAGAATGTTTTGATACTTCTTAAAAAAAAATAAAAATAAACCAGGAACATAAAGGCATGTCAAATTTTAAAAGATTTATTTATGGCTTATTATTTATATTATTATTATTGCTTCGTTTTTTAATTTTTAAGGACTTTAATTTAGTCTTTTCTTCCTTTCTTTTTTTTTCAAGAAAAATATTATAAATTTCTATTAAAAAAGATAATCAAAATTGCTTTCCTCAAATATTGTCGTACTTCTTCATTTAAAATCCGAACTTATGAATGCAAGTCCACATAGTTCCTCTCATAAAGAGCCACCCTTGGTGAGGTAGTTGTTCTTGTTGGAAACTAGGTCACTACTGAGAGGAGGAGGGGATTGGAGATGGGGGCAGGGGCGGGTGAATCAATATTGTGAATACTTATACAAAATTTCTCCTATTATTTAATCTTTAACATGCATAAACTGAAACACATAATTAGATATTAGTGCATCAAAAATAATTTAGAAACCATGAAAGCAATCACAAATAGACACAATTGCTTTTGGTGGAAAACTTATCCCAGACAAAAAACCACCATGTTGTTGATGCGCTGCTCAATTCTTCTATTAATTTATCAAGCAAATTATACATGGAACAACTCACTTCTATGAGCGGGAAGACTCAAATTCTTTCATAGTATGTTGGCACTATCATACGGGAAAATGTTTACCTCACAGATCTGTGAACTGCCATCTGCTGAAGGCCACCATGATCAACGATCCTCGCTGATTACACTGTAAAAATGACTCTGTAGACTCCAGTATGCTGGTACTGTCATGACCAATGAGCCTTGCCCAATTTTTGTCGAATTATCCAACCACCATTGGATAGAGAAATCTCTTCCATCTACTGAATCCGTCAATCACAATATACCCAAATCCTCCATGCCTTCACTTCCTCCATCTGAGCCTCATTTCATATAATTTCAAATCGGACTCCTAAAACTTGATTAACATGAGCACTACAACAACATAGCATCAAAGCACAATAAAACTTTGAATCCATAGACATGGCTGAACCACCTGACCATAGACATGGTTGAATCAAATCTCTCTTTCAGCCAATCACTCCTGTGCCATATTCCAAGCATGAATGTGGGATCTCGTAGAAAAACCAATCCAAGAACAACCAGGGGAATCCAGAGGTTAAACCACCAAAATGTGATCACACCCAAACCGATGCTCCGATCACAACCGAACCAAACTTGGAATTTCATTTGGAATCCATCACTATCCTTGAGGAATTTTCCATCTCCTTGTCTCTCAGGAATTACCGCAATTCAATCTCGAATCACTAGGCCCTAAACCAAGACTAGTCTCTCATGCTTTACCATAATCCAAACCTGGATGTCAACTAGGCCCTAAACCAAGACTTCTCCCTTAGGATTTGCCATGTATCCCACCAAAACTAGTCAAGGGATTCCTAGGCCTTTGGGAAATGAACCTTGAGACCACCTCCGCCCAAGATTCTGACACCAATCTAGCAAACCAAAGATCAAAACAGAAATAAACATCCCAACACCATGGAATTTGAAAAAAGGAAAGGATAGGTTGAAACCACTGTCATAACCTTACAAAACCATGCCATCGGTCGTAAGAGAACCATAGACCAACATGCAAATACATGCATGTCCAAACCAACTAGGAAATCACACATGCAAAAGGCTACCTACATTATTTTTTTTCTGTTGAAGCTGCTTGATCTTGCTCTTGTTCCTTGATCCTTGGTTTCCTTCCTTTCTCATTTCTTGTTTTTCTTTCCTTGATCCAAAGCTAGAGTGCTCCAAGAAAGCTCTAAGTGATCAAGAGTGAGTGAGAGAGAGAGAATAATGAGAGAGCTCCAAACTTGAACTGATAAAAGGTTAGAAAAATCTTGCCCACTGATCCTCAAAATCCTTTTTATTAATGATGCCTCTATTTTATTTTCCTTCAATTTCCTCCTCCCATGCAACTTGTGACCTTTTACCTTCTTTTTCTCCTATTTTCTTTTATTTTCATTAATTGATGTGGCAAAAATTCATTTTTTCCTTTTAATCCCTTTTCTTATCCTTTTCCAATTTTCCTTATCTAAAACACACATCTAGTGACACCCAATAAGATATATTTTTCCCAACATTCAACTTGGAATAAGTGTCCCTTAACCGCGGCCTTATTTTTCCTTTATTAACTTTAATTACATGAAATTTTCACCAGGGTTGTTATAGAACCCTTCCCCTTGGGGAACATTGTCCTCGATGTTAAACCACACCATGACCTCAGAAAAATTGTTGAAAACCAAACATACTGCCCATGGAGCTTTGTAACTTAGCTCATTGTAGTATTTACAATGAAAGACCTGCTTAAAAGAAAAACACCATGACAACATGACAATATAACAACCATAATAATATGACACCCATACGGATTATTGGAGCTTTATAACTTATCTCATGGTAGTATTTACATCCATATACATATACATACATATACCAAAACATCAACGAAACATATGCCAAACATATACCAACATTAAACCAAACTGCTTTGCCTCAACTAGAAAACAAGGAAGGATACAGGGCTCACATCTGATCTGCCATCTCCCATGTAGCTTCTTTAGGCCCAAAGTGATTCCACTACATTTTAACTTGCTCTATGGATTTTTTCCTGATCTTGAGATATTTCCACTGCAATATGCACTGAGGCTCTAGATGGAAATCTCCTTCTTGCTCCAACTACAATACAAACCAATCAATACCATGATCACCATCCTTTATATACTTCTTAAGCAATGAAATATGGAAAACATCATGGAATTTCATTGTTGGGGGTAGTGCAAGTCGATATGCCACTGGTCCAATCTTCTCAAGGATCTTAAAAGGTCCACAATACCAT
This sequence comes from Pinus taeda, assembly GCA_000404065.3. Lineage (NCBI taxonomy): Eukaryota > Viridiplantae > Streptophyta > Pinopsida > Pinales > Pinaceae > Pinus > Pinus taeda. The sequence goes on from APFE031737063.1 coordinate 10,745, forward strand.
GGTGCCAACTTGGCACATGAACCAATCCTCAAAGAGATTTCATTGGGCTTTATGTACAAATACACATGCTCCAAAACCTGAAATTCCTTGAACACCCTGTGTTGATCTGCATAACTCTTTTGTTTGTCCTTTGCTACCTTTAGATTCTTCTTTATAACCTATATTTCCTGCTCCATGTCTACCAACAAGTTTGGTCAAATAAGTACCTCATTCAATGGATCACTCCAGCTGATGGGAGTGTTACAAATCTGTCCATACAATGCCTTGAAAGGGTTGATCCTTAATGACTCTTGATAACCATTATTATATGCGAACTCAACCAATTTATGATACTGCTCCCATTTCTTCTGTTGGTGCCTCACGTACATCCACAACATATCCTCTAAGATCCTATTGACCCTCTCTGTCTGTCCATCTGTCTGTGGACGATAATTTATGATGAAGGACAACTTTGTACCCAAACCTACAAATAGCTACTTCCAAAACTTGGAAGTGAACTTTGCATCGTTGTCCTATACAATATTCTTTGGAACACCATGCAGTCTCACTATCTCTCTGACGAAAACCTATGCTACCTCATTCGATCAATATGTAGTCTTTAATAGAATGAAGTGAGCTACCTTTCTCAATTTTTCAACCACGACCATAATAGAATCATGCTGCCTCACTTTCCTCAAAAGACTTGTGATGAAATCCATGAGAATGACCTCCCATTTCCATTCTGGAATCACTCTAGGCTATAGTAAACCACCTAGATGCTTACATTTTGCCTTGACCTGCTGACAATCTAAACATCTAGCCACAAACTCCACCACTTCATTCTTAAGATTCATCCAATAGTATAAATTATTCAACACAGTCAATGTCCTCTGATATCCTAGATGACCCAAAATCAAGAAAAGGCAATATGAGGAAGTTTGATGGCAATGATCTGGTAAATTGGATACTATAGATGGAACAATATTTTGATCTACATGATGTAAAACTGTTACAAAAGGTACATATTGCATCTTTATATTTAGAACCGAATCAATTTTTATGGTATAAAAGGCTTTGTTCTCATAAACCACTTGTCACTTGGTCAATTTTCACGGAGGAAATGATAGCACATTATGAGGATACAAAGAGAAACACCTTCTTTATCCAATTGATAAATCTCAAACAAAAGGGTTCAATAGAAGAGCACATTGAGGACTTCCAAAAATTAAATATAATTATAAATGATATTCCATATAAGGGAAGGATTGATGTCTTCATAGGGACTGTAAAGGATAACATTCAGCATATGGTTCGTCTTTGGGAACCTGATTCATTAGAGAAGGCATTCAAGTTGGAAAGAAAAATTGAAGGCGAAATTATGGAAACAAGGAATCCTACCACTCAAAACTATAAATATGGAAGTGTTTTTGCTCCTAGCCTTCCACAACCTACAAGGTTTACACCACAATAATTGGAAGAAAAAAGAGAAAAATGGCTTTGTTACATTTGTGATAGTAATTACACTAAAGGTCATAAGTGTGTTGAGAAGAAATTATTTTACATAGATTGTGAAGAGGAGGAAGAAAAGGATCAAGAAACATCAAAAGAAGAGGATATACACCAGGAACCAACCCTAGAGAAAGAAGAAATGAATCTAATCATATCTTGTAAAGCATTGGCATGAATTACCACTTCTCAAACTCTCAAGATAGAAGGACATATCAAGAAGAAAAAGATTCAAGAAGTGAAAGATCACATCGAGCATCAAGAAATGAATTCGACCATATATTGAAATGCATTGGCATGAATTACCACTCGTCAAACTATCAAGATAGAAGGACATATCAAGAATAAAAAGGTAATAGTATTGATTGATTTGGGCAGTACCCATAATTTTATTCATTGTAAGATAGTGAAGGAATTGAATTGCTTCCTATGTCCAACACCAGAGTGTCAAGTGTTGGTTACAAATGGAAGAACCATAAATTTCTTTGGAAAGTGCCATAATATCAAGCTATCCATGATAGAATATGTTTTGAATAGTCCAATGCTTTCCATTCCAATGGGTGGTGTTGATTTTGTACTACTAGTCTAATGGCTGCAATCTTTGGGTACGATAACTTTCACACATCTGATCCTGATGATGAACCACAAAGGTTGGTTGGAAATGTCAATACAATAAATCATGAATGTGATGACTCCGGAAGACATTACTACACAAAATGAAGATCGCAGAAGCTTGAAATCTATAACTTTTAATTTCAAGAACCCTTCTTGAAATTTTTTCAGAAGGAAAGGAAGTTGAATTAAGGGGCATCGCAGGGAAACCAGGAAAGATAATCAGCTCTAACAACCTGACAAATCTTCTAAAGGAAGAACAATGTGGCCTAATTACACAATTATGTTCGCTAGAGGTTCCCATGTAGAAATCATCTATTTCTCCAGATCTCCAAAAAGTCTTGGACAATCATTCCAAGGTATTTGAGACTCCCAAAGGCCTCCCACCTATTTGTGATCATGATCATGCTATTCATTTTCCAGGAAGTATTCCTCCAAACATCAGACCTTAGATATATCCCTTTGTACCAAAGAGTCAAATTAAACATATGGTTGCAGAAATTCTAGAGGCTGGTATAATTCAACCTAGTCAAAGTTCTTTCTTTTCTCCAGTAGTATTGATGCACAAGAAGGATGGATCATGGCGCATGTGTTTGGATTATAGAGAGCTCAGAAATCTCACTATTAAAGATAAATTTCCCATTCCTCTCATTGATGAATTATTGGATGAATTGCATAGAGAAATTTAATTCAACAAGTTGGACCTTCATGCAGGATATCATCGAATCAGAATCAAGAATGAAGACATTTCGAAAAGAACATTTAGAACTCATGAGGGTCATTCTAAAATTTTGGGCATGCCTTTTGGCCTTATCAATGCACCTTCTATATTCCATGGTTTGAAGAATTCCATTTTCAAACCCTTAGAAAATTTGTGTTAGTATTTTTTTGATGATATACTAATCTACAACAAGTCTTGGAAGGATCATGTTGAACATGTTGATAGAGTGCTTAGAGTATTGGATGAGAAACAATTATATGCAAAAACCTCCAAATGTTTCTTTGGAGTACAAGAGGTACAATACTTGGGTCATATTTTATCTCATGAAGGTGTTAAGGTAGACCCTCAACAACAACATGTTCTCCAACTCCTAAAGGATAACCTCACTTTGGCACATAATCAAATGAAACAACAGGCAAATCAACATCACAGCGAAAGAAGTTTTCATATAGGAGACCAAGAATTTTTATGAATACAACCATAAAAACAAATGTCCCTCAAGAAAGCTAAGAAGGATAATAAATTATCACCAAAGTATTATGTTCCTTACAACGCGCTACAACATATTGGTACTATGGCATACAAATTGGAGCTTCCTGCATCTTCTGGAGTGGCCCCAGTTTTCCATATTTCATGCTTAAATAAGTTTATAAGTGACAAACTCCCAGTTCAAACAATATTGTCAAAAATTGACGAGGAAGGAAAAATCATATTGGAACCTGAAGAATTCACAGAAACAAGAACCCAACAACAACAAAATCGGTCAATTTCAAAGTTTCTCATCAAGTGGAGAACTTGCCCACTGAAGATTCCACATGGCAGGATGATAATTTTATACAGAAGCATCAAGAAATACTCAAGTGTTGAGGACAACAATTTTTTAAGGAGAGAGGAATGTTAGGTCCCTATACTACTAGTGTAACCCCTTATTCTTATTAGTGAAACCACCACATTATATTGTTGTGCCCATGTAGTACCCGTATTGTTATTATTGTGCCCCATAGAAGCCAACTATTGTTATTGTTGTGCCCTTACATTATTATTGTTATGTCAACTATGATTACATTATGACCCCTTAGACTCCTATATATAGAAAGGAGGTCTTGTCATTTGTATCATCGAAGAATTGTTCATTTGTGTAATGTAAAGGAGGCTGCCCCCTCAAAGAGGCTGATTTGTAAGGCATTGATCTTTCTTTCTATATTTTTGTGAGCTGGTTTCATAACATAATCACTGCTAGCTCAAGATTGTGCATTGGATAGTGTTGCTCGTGCTCATTCAATTTTTGTGACTCATAGCACACTACCTACCCTTCTTGCATGAGAACTCCACCAAGTCCTCTCTTGTAACTTGGCTCATTGTAGTATTTACAATGAAAGACCTGCTTAAAAGAAAAACATCATGACAACATGACAATATAACAACCATAATAATATGACACCCATACTGCTTATTGGAGCTTTATAACTTAGCTCATGGAAGTATTTACATCCATATACATATACATACATATACCAAAACATCAGCAAAACATATGCCAAACATATACCAACATTAAACCAAACCTGCTTTGCCTCAGCTAGAAAACAATGAAGGATGTAGGGCCTGCATCCGATCTGCCATCTACCATGTAGCTTCTTTAGGCCCAAAGTGCTTCCGCTATATTTTAATTTTCTATATGGATTTTTTTCCTGATCTTGAGATGTTTCCACTGCAATATGCACTGAGGCTTCGACTGGAAATCTCCTTCTTGCTCCAACTACAATACAAACCAATCAATAACATGATCACCATCCTTTATAAACTTCTTAAGCAATGAAATATGGAAAACATCATGGAATTTCACTATTGGAGATAGTGAAATTCGATATGCCACTGGTCCAATCCTCTCAAGGGTCTTGAAAGGCTTGCAATACCATGGTGCCAACTTGCCACATGAACCAATCCTCAAAGATATTTTCTTGGGCTTGATGTGCAAATACACATGCTCCAAAACTTGAAATTCCTTGAACACCCTATGCTGATCCACATAACTCTTTTGTCTATCCTTTTATACCTTTAGATTCTTCTTTATAACCTACATTTCCTGCTCCATGTCTACCAACAAGTCTGGTCAAATAAGTAACCTATTCAATGGATCACTTCAACTAATGGGAGTGTTACAAATCCATCCATACAATGCCTCAAAAGCACTGATCCGTAATGACTCCTGATAACCATTGTTGTATGTGAACTCAACCAATGTAAGATACTCCTCCCATTTCTTCTGTTGGTGCCTCACGTACATCCACAACATATCCTCTAAGATCCTATTGACCCTCTCTGTCTGTGGACAATAATTTTTGATGAAGGCGAACTCTGTGCCCAAACCTACAAATAGATCCTTCCAAAACTTGGAAGTTGTCCAGCGATAAAAAGGGTCTGTTTAACTCCTAATTACCTCACATTAATTGTCAACCCAGGGACGACTTTTTATTTCAAGAGTGTACTCAATCTGAGGTGGCTATTTACTCAAGAGTAATGTTTTGCAGTATAGTGCTTAAAATCCAAAAGTAAATGAAAGTTGGAAACAAAATCTAATTGGAACAACAAGAAACTGGAATGTTCTAAACTAAATCATTCACTCAAACAACCATCAATCGAGGATACAGTAGAAATAACTCATTGCTCTAGAAATTGATGCAATTAAAATAAAACTGGAACAAGACAATCAATCTGGGAACGAGGAAGCAATAACCAATGTTCTCTACAGTTGACAGTCCTACTTTAAAGCAATTAAGAGAAAATCGAAATTGAACTGAAGCTGCTATTGAAAGTAAACTAGGAAAACTATTTAAAAGCAAACTCTTGCAATTAATCAACATAAATGAACAACAAAGTAAATGGACAACAAACTGGAATTAAAGGAATCGAATAACCAATCCTATTGAACAACAATCTGTAATGAATATCAATCAAACGAAACATCAAATGGAATGAAACCATAATTGAAATAGAACAATGAAGCTTTATATTTGAAATGAGTAGAATAACAATATACGTTGAGAAGGATAATAATCTCTGTTATGATGGAAAAGAACAGCCACACAATTCAATCTCAACTTGTACAATAAAACAATTTCATAAAATATTATAATAGCTCGCTGCAAAAACATGAAATTGTTAGGCAATACGATTCAAAGAAATAAGAATTAAATCAAGCAATCACACGGCGGAAATTAGAAAGATATAATACACAGCAGCAGCGTACTCCACCAGAGGCTGGGCCCTTAGTTGCCAGCGGACGCTGCTGGGCTACTTCAGATGAGAAGAATGAGCAGCAACTCCCAAATCATATATTAATCATCAAATTGTGAAATCATTGCAACAACAAAAGCTTGAGAATTATAACATGCAACAATCCCTTCTTCTTCCTATCCTATCCTGAATAATCCATCATCATTCTTGAATCTCTAAGTATGAATCCTCAATTTTCCATCTCTAAATTCATCATCTCTTTCTAAATTAATCGTCCCCAAAGTCATCTCCCTCTCTGATCTCT
>APFE031737068.1:0-30618 GCA_000404065.3 Pinus taeda
CAGGAGCATCTGGTTAACAGGATGAAGACGGAAAGAAGGTTGATATGGATTCTGACAAGGACAGAGAACACAACTCACTGGACGGACATCATGTCTGTCTTTATTTTTATTTTTATTTACTGTTTTTGTTATTTTACTTTTCTGTTAAAAATGCCAAGAATAATGTAATGAACTCTAGTTAGGAACAGTAGTAATTAGTCAGAGTCATTTGTTTCCGAACAGTTATATTACTGTTGTAAATACAAGCAAAGAAAAACATGCGAGTTAAGAATAAGTTTCAAATACGAAATAACTATTGTAACTGACAACAAAACAACTAACAACAGTTATCCAACTGTTCGAAGACAGTGATACAAAAGGAGGAAAAATAAGCCCAATAGGGGTTGGCTAGGGAAGAAGATAAGAAAAAGAAATAAATATACTCATTCTTTTAGTGCACATACAATTCCACGAGTGTCCTCAAGTACTGTGAAAAGAAATTCAATGCTGTGTATTCCTTTGTTTTCTTTTATGATACAAAAAAAACAATTGTTAACAGGTTCACTACAGACTCCGAACCAGAATAGAAGCCCAATAATCAAACAAAGAGCCACAACGACCAACACAGGTCGCGCGGTCATAGCGCCTAGGTGTATATACATTTAACAGGTATGCAAACAAAACCATACAAGTGGTTCCAAAATTATTTTCATATAAAATTCACGGAATAGAACATAGTCATTAAAAGTCTGTATCAGTATTTACATTCTCTGTTCAAAGTAACTACAAAACCAACCGAGTTCACAAACATGGGGAACTGACACGGTTGCAAACAAAAGCCCTCAATAAAGAGTTCGAGCCCATCCCCTGAGGTTATCACAGAACCTATCACCTAAGGAACCAACAACAGACAGTGGCACAGAGCCAACGAAAACCAAGCAGACCATACAAGAACCCAAACAAGCACAGTTAAAACGACAAGGTGAAGCTACCCGTATACTGTTCAAGGTGGCCGGGAGTCCAAGTGTTCGGACCAACGAACAGCTCCACCTGCATAAGGGCAAACGAAGAAAGGGTCAGTCACCAACCACAGCAAACGAAAACCATAACGGAGAATCGAGAAGAAACTGCTGAGGAAGTTTAACAAGGGCCATTAGCTGATAGGCGAGCCACAGCTATAAATTTCGTAACCAGACAAACCCCTGCTCACAGAGGAGCCGAGCCATTAGTTTCAAAACAAATAGCAGACATAAAATCTAGCAAAGAACGAAAGCTTACCGGTTGAGTTGGCAAAGGGACGGGCAGAGCATGCCTCATGACCAGTCGAAGTTGGAAGCCGACGAACCCACGTCCACATTAACCTTATAGCTCTCGCAGAGATATAAACCCTTGTGAGATACGAGCAGACAGCGACCAGAATACACAGAGGCAAACGTCAAAGCTGGATATACACTACAACTACAGCGAGAACACATGCAAATGGAACTATAATTCAAATCTTACCAGTGCTTCACCAAACAATCAATAGCATACAGGCCAAGACTTGAAAAAGCAGAGACCACGACCGCAACCAAACGCACACCACACCATCGACCGGGCAGACAGGGTTCATACATTTCATCACAGAAAACACAGGAGTTACAAAGAATCGCCAGGAGCTCGCAGAGCTAAAGACCAGTGCAACAATGACCACCCAAGGAGCGCGAACAGAGTAAAACCCAAACCGAGGCGGGTTTCCAAGATCCCGAGGAGGGACAGATGTCCACCCAACAAACCATCAAGGTACCCATGCCGTAACCCAAGGAGATTGAAAATCAAAACAACATTTATTACCAAATCAATTACATTACTGTCCATATCGTAAGTGCGTTACACATCAGCTTTGGAACGGCGGGACCACGTGGGTTGGCCCCATCAAGTGGTATCAGAGCAAAGTTTTTTTTTTTTTGAGGAAGTAGAGGAAGATGGAAGTACAAAGACGAGGACGTGGAAGAGGTGCACGCAGAGTAGCAGACGAAGGATTGAGAGAACAGTTGAGAATCCGTACAACTCGCTTGGAAGCAGTAGAGGCGGGTAGGCGAAGAGACCCAGAACTTGGGGATGAGAGTGAAGATGAGGCAGCAACTGTTATAGATGGGTCAGAAGAAGAAGCCCTGGAGTTAAGGCTGTTGCGATCAGTTCTGTTAGCCAGCAGCAAACCCAAACCGGAGATTCCCAACTATGATGGCAGTCTATCCGCAGATGTCTTGCTGGACTGGATAAGCGAATTAGATAAGTATTTTGAAAATGAGGAAGTCAGTGAGGATAAAAGAGTTAGATTTGCTGCAACTAAATTAAAAGCGCATGCCCTCTTATGGTGGGATAGTGTCCAAGCGAAGAGGAGACGAATGAACAAGTTGCCAATAAAAAGGTGGCCACAGATGGTGGGAAAACTGAAGGGAAGATTTCTGCCAAAAGACTACTAGGTTGAGCTTTACCGATGAGTGCAGAATTTAAGGCAAAAGGGTATGACTGTAAAGGAATATACGGAAGAATTTTACCGTGTAAATTTATGTGCTGGTTATATGGACGATACTCCGAAAAAAACAGCATGGTATGTAAATGGCTTGAGGTTGGAAATATTGGACGAGATCAGTATTCTCTCCCCCCGAAATATTGAGGAAGCCTTTCAAAGTGCTGTAAAGGCTGAGGAGAAAATCAACAGGAAATAGAACAACAGGAGAGGGAGAGGGAATGGAAAAGGACGAGTACAGTCCTACGGCAGAGGGAAAACTACCACAAACAGCGAAGAAGGTAGCAGTTCCAGAGCTTCAGGGATAGCAGAAAAGGGAGAAAGCACTAGAGGAGGTCGGCCATATCAGCGGGGAAGAGGAAATGGTCGCGGAAGAGGGACTAATGTCCAGTGCTACAGGTGCCACAAGTGGGGGCATAGATCCTTCGAATGTCCGGAAGCTGAACACATTGGCCAGAGGGGAGCATTGGTTGCACAGCCTGAGGAAGCTGAAGCACAACCCCGGGAGATAGAGAATGTGGCAGAAATGGGGTAAGCTCTAATTTTGAACAAGGTGTTGTTGAAACCAGCCAAAGAGAAGGCTGAACAGACCTAGCGAAAAGCGTTGTTTCAAACAGTTTTCAAATCACAGGGGAGGTGTTGTAAATTGATTATAGACAGCGGAAGTACAGACAATCTGGTTGCCACCGAAATGGTGGAGAAGCTGGGCTTGAAGCGGCTAAAACACCCCACGCCTTACAAGGTGTCGCGGCTACAGAAAGGCCACTAGTTATTAGTTGATGAATAGTGCGAGGTAGAATTTCACATTGGAAAATATCACGACACGGTGGTCTGCGATATTATGCCAATGGACGTGTGCCATATGCTGCTTGGGAGACCGTGGCAGTATGACCGAAGAGTGACACACGATGGGAAGACAAATTGTTATAAATTTGTGAAAGATGGGATCAAACATACGCTTGTACCCATCAAGGAAGAAGATGCAGCGGAACCAAGTGGCACAAAAACATTGTTAATTGGAGGGAAATAGTTTATGAAGCAGATTGAGGAAAATGAGGTCAATTATGCAATTGTAAGGAGGGCAAGACCAGTGTTGCTGAACACAGAAAAAGCAGAACTGCCTGTAGAAATTCAGGAGTTGTTGAAAGAATTCCAAGACATTGTGGTTGATGATTTACCTGATAAGTTGCCTCCTAAGAGGAGTATTAGCCATCACATTGACTTTATACCGGGAGCAAGATTGCCAAACAAGGCAGCGTACAGGATGAGTCCGAAAGACAATGAAGAAATTCGCAAACAAGTGCAGGAGTTGTTGGATAAGGGACTGATCAGAGAAAGTTTGAGCCCGTGTGCAGTACCAACTGTACTTGCACCTAAGAAGGGTGGAGAATGGCGAATGTGTACAGATTCGCGGGCCATTAATAAAATTACGATTCGAAAATAGATTTCCCTTACCCAGGATGGACGATATGATGGACTGTCTTAGTGGAGCAGCTTATTTTACAAAGATTGATTTGAAGAATGGTTATCATCAAATCAGAATCATGGAAGGAGATGAGTGGAAAATAGCTTTCAAAACTAATGAAGGGCTATACGAATGGCTGGTCATGCCATTTGGATTGATCAACGCTCCTAGTACCTTTATGAGACTAATGAATGAGATGTTAAAGGAATTTATTGGCAAGTTCGTGATAGTTTATCTTGATTACATTTTAATTTTCAGCAGAACAAAAAGCGAGCATCTTCAACATGTTCGAAAAGTGTTAGAAAAGTTACAGCAGAACAAACTGCTGATAAACTTAAAGAAATGCACTTTCCTGCAGAAGGAGTTGGTCTATTTGGGGTTTGTAGTTGCAGAAAATGAATTGAAAATGGACCCCGAGAAGATGGCAACAATTATAAATTGGCCGTCACCGAAGAGCTTATTTGAGGTACGTAGTTTCCACGGATTGGCAAGTTTTTATCAAAAGTTTATTAGAAATTTCAGTGAAATCTGCACACCAATATTAGAGACCATAAAAAAGGCCATCCAGCCCTTTTGTTGGACCAAGAAGGCAGAAGACAGTTTTCAGCTTTTGAAGCAGAAGATCACGGAGAGGCCAATCTTGAGGCTGCCTGATTTCAATAAACTTTTTCAAGTTCGGTATAACGCAAATGGAACAGCGATTGGTGCTGTGCTTCGTCAGGACGATAGACCAGTGGCATTTTTCAGTGAAAAATTGAATGAAAGCCGGCAAAAATATTCCTCATACGACAAGGAATTTTACGCAGTGGTCCGAGCCTTAAAGCATTGGAGGAACTACCTACTGGGAAATGAATTCGTTCTGTTTTCTGATAATTCGGCATTGCAATACATAATGCAGCAGCACAAGCTAAATCATAAACAAGCCAAGTGGGTAGAATACTTGCAGAGTTTCACTTTCGTGTTAAAACACATAAGTGGGCAAGCCAACAAAGTGGCAGATGCTTTGAGCAGAAGAGCCTTGCTCTTACAGGAGAGTAGCATACAGGTATTGGGATTCGAACATTTGAAAGATTTGTATCAAACCGACATGGATTTTAAGGAAGCTTTTGAAGCCTGCCAAAATCCCGTATTAAGGAATGCAAGCCCATGGTTAGACTATAATTTACAGGAAGGATTATTATTCAGAGGTGGGCAATTATGTATCCTGGACTGTTCAATGAGGGAGAATATTGTACGGGAAAAGCATAGCGGCAGATTAGCGGGAAATTTTGGCACCAACAAAACTTTGGAGCAACTTGGACATTTCTATTATTGGCCTAAAATGAGCAGGGATGCACAGAGATACGTAAACAGGTGTAAAGTCTGCCAACTATCAAAAGGAAACAGTCAGAATACCGAACTTTACACACCACTACCTGTTCCAAGCAGGCCATGGGACTTGGTCAGCATTGACTTTGTTCTTGGACTGCCTAGAACACAGCGAGGGTATGATTCAGTAATGGTGGTGGTAGATAGATTTTCAAAAATGGCTCATTTTATTCCTTGCCGAAAAACTAGTGACGCCACGTACGTGGCACACCTGTTTTTCACGGAAGTTGTTAGATTACATGGCCTACCTAGAACTATCATTTCAGACAGGGATGTAAAGTTCACAGGGCACTTTTGGCGCACCCTGTGGAAAAATTTGGGCACACAACTGAACTTCAGCTCTGCGTATCATCCCCAGACTGATGGACAAACAGAAGTGGTGAACAGAAGCCTGGGCAATTTATTACGGAGTTTGACTGGAGAAAATTCACGAATATGGGACCGAGCTCTCGCCCAAGCAGAATTCGCTTATAACGATTCGCCCAATCGTAGCACCGGACTTAGCCCATTTCAGATTTTGTATGGCACGCATCCTCGGGGAATACATGAACTACGAGATTTGGGAAAGCTAGAATGGCAAAGCGCGGATGGGGAAGACTTTGCCGAAGCAATGAGCGAACTACATGAAAAAATCAAACTAAGGTTGCAGGACAATGCACAGAAATACAAACAGCAAGCAGACTCAAAGCGACGAGAGGTGCATTTTAATGTTGGGGATGAGGTCCTTGCGCATCTGCGCCGGGAACGGTTTCCTAAGGGCACATATAATAAGCTGAAATATAAGAAAATTGGTCCCTGCAAAATCATACGTAAATTTTCAGCGAATGCTTAGGAGATTTAGCTGCCACCTGACATAGGCATATCACCTATTTTCAATGTGGCAGATTTGTTCCCATATAATGCCCAAACAGAGGATGATAGTGTGGTACAGCCAACACGGGACACCCAATTTGGAGACAGTTCTTGGAAGAAACAATTGCCTTCGGTAAAGTCCCATGAGATTGAAGGGATCCTCAGCACCCAGGTAGCCAAGAAGACACGCAGGAAGGAATATCTGCGTTACCTTGTCAAGTGGAGAGACCGTCCAATGGAGGACAGCTCAAGGCTCGACGCAGCGCAGATACAGAAGGCTGGTTATTCGGTGGAGGAACTCATGGAACGGAGCCATGAATTTCTTTTACCCCGGGAGCCTGATGCAGGAGCATCTGGTTAACATGATGAAGATGGAAAGAAGGTTGATATGGATTCTGACAAGGACAGAGAACACAACTCACTGGATGGACAGCGTGTCTGTCTTTATTTTTATTTATTGTTTTTGTTATTTTACTTTTCTGTTAAAAATGCCAAGAATAATGTAATGAACTCTAGTTAGGAACAGTAGTAATTAGTCAGAGTCATTTGTTTCCGAACAGTTATATTACTGTTGTAAATATAAGCAAAGAAAAACATGCCAGTTAAGAATAAGTTTCAAATACGAAATAACTATTGTAACTGACAACAAAACAACTAACAGCAGTTATCCAACTGTTCGAAGACAGTGATACAAAAGGAGGAAAAATAAGCCCAATAGGGGTTGGCTAGTGAAGAAGATAAGAAAAAGAAATAAATATACTCATTCTTTTAGTGCACATACAATTCCATGAGTGTCCTCAAGTACTGTGAAAAGAAATTCAATGATGTGTATTCCTTTGTTTTCTTTTATGATACAAAAGCCAATTGTTAACAGTTTCACTACAGACTCCGAACGAGAACAGAAGCCTAATAATCAAACAAAGAGCCACAACGACCAGCACAGGTCGCGCGGTCATAGCGCCCAGGTGTATATACATTTAACAGATATGCAAACAAAACCATACAAGTGGTTCCAGAATTATTTTCATATAAAATTCACGGAATAGAACATAGTCATTAAAAGTTCGTATCAATATTTACATTCTCTGTTAAAAGTAACTACAAAACCAACCGAGTTCGCAGACATGGGGAACTGACACGGTTGCAAACAAAAGCCCTCAATAAAGAGTTCGAGCCCATCCCCTGAGGTTATCACAGAACCTCTCACCTAAGGAACCCACAACAAACAGTGGCACAGAGCCAACGAAAACCAAGCAGACCATACAAGAACCTAAACAAGCACAGTTAAAACGACAAGGTGAAGCTACCCGTATACTGTTCAAGGTGGCCGAGAGTCCAAGTGTTCGGACCAACGAACAGCTCCACTTGCATAAGGGCAAACGAAGAAAGGGTCAGTCACCAACCACAGCAAACGAAAACCATAACGGAGAATTGAGAAGAAACTGCTGAGGAAGTTTAACAAGGGCCATTACCTGATAGGCAAACCACAGCTATAAATTTCGTAACCAGAAGAACCCCTGCTCACAGAGGATCCGAGCCATTAGTTTCAAAATAAATAGCAGACATAAAATCTAGCAAAGAACAAAAGCTTACCGGTTGAGTTGGCAAAGGGACGGGCAGAGCATGCCTCATGACCAGTCGAAGTTGGAAGCCGACAAACCCACATCCACATTAACCTTATAGCTCTCGCAGAGATATAAACCCTTGTGAGATATGAGCAGACAGCGACCAGAATACACAGAGGCGAACATCAAAGCCGGATATACACTACAACAACAACGAAAACACATGCAAATGGAACTATAATTCAAATCTTACCAGTGCTTCACCAAACAATCAATAGCATATAGGCCAAGACTTGAAAAAGTAGAGACCACGATCGCAACCAAACGCACACCACACCGTCGACCGGGCAGACAGGGTTCATACATTTCATCACAAAAAACACAGGAGTTACAAAGAATCGCCAGGAGCTTGCAGAGCTAAAGACCAGTGCAACAATGACCACCCAAGGAGCGCGAACGGAGTAAAACCCAAACCGAGGCGGGTTTCCAAGATCTCGAGGAGGGACAAATGTCCACCCAGCAAACCATCAAGGTACCCATGCCGTAACCCAAGGAGATTGAAAATCAAAACAACATTTATTACCAAATCAATTACATTACTGTCCAGAGCGTAAGTGCGTTACACATCAACTTTGGAACGGCGGGACCACGTGGGTTGGCCCCATCATGGGGCTTCCTCCTTTGGACTGTGTGGATGCAGAATGGCCATCCATCTTGGGCCTGGGACCTTTTACAGATTCCTCTAGCACTGTGGGCACCAACACATGAGCATAATTACTTGCCCTCTGGGGAGTTCTGTTCTATGTTGAAAGGCTTGGACTCAGGGATCTGATATTCATTAGGGTAATTTTGAAGTCTAAAATGGGTCTCCTAAGAAAACTATACAACCAAAATAAACTTTATAAGAACCAATAGGATTCAAGATGATCATGTCAACCATGGAGGATGATTAACCATTTTTGGAGTAAAAAAGTAAAACATTTAAAAAATAAGAAAATAATAAAGTTACTTTTTCAGCTCATATTTTCAACTTATCTCCCGAAGGTTTTACTCAAATTTCGAGTAGGAGTACTCATTGGATGCAAAATTTAATTCCCCATCCAAAGAGTACCAATGTTACATACTTTCAATGGACCCTGCTACACAAAAAATGAGAAATACATGAAAAAACGTTATTACAATCACGTTTTTCATGTATTTCTCATTTTTCATGTAGTAGGGTCCATCAAAAATATGCAACATGGGTACTCCTTGGATAAAGAAACAATTTTTTCATCCAACGAGTGTTTCTTCTTGAAATTTGAGTAAACCCATAGGGATATAAATTAAAAATACCAGTTGAAAAAATAGTTTTGTTTGTTTTTGTTTTTTTTTTCCTCTAAAATTTGATGATGTAATTTTAATCTTATTTTATTATTTCCACTATTATTTTATAATTTCCTTAGGAGGCCCATTTCAGACCTCAAAACTCCCCTAATGTTTTTGAGACTCCAATTCAGTCATCGATTAGGCAAACTACGTAGGCTCCCTTAACCCCTAATATCGATCCATGGAAATGTAGAATACAGACCTTGATGCAAGAGCTTCACTCTGTCTCCATTTTCCACATCTACATGATCCAAAATGGTGAAGAAGATCGTCTATCTAAAGAAGGTTTTTTTTTAGAGACTACAAGGATTTTTTTTCTAGTTCTAAGATTCTAGCTCATTGAAAGAGAAGGGACATTTCATGATCTAATGTTGAATGTTGGCAACAAGCTCTTTCCACCATATTATGTTTCAAAACCTCATGCCTCCTCTGCTTTGTCATTTGTCTGCCTGAATGTTTGTTTTTGTTCTCTTGGTCTACACAGTAATGTTCTTAGCTCTACACTGCAAAGTCTGTTAATTGTTTTGAGTTTGTCATTGAGGCTATGATACCAATATTTTCTTTTTTCACAGGTGACATTGAGTTGATCTAATCTATGGATAATTGTTCTCTCTGGATTATGTATTCTATGAACTATGTGCTTTCATTATTTATAAATGGAAAGAGTTTTTTTGGAAAAAAAAAATACTAAATACTAAAATACTAGTTGTCTAATGTAAAGCTGACAACTTTCAGAAAGAAATACAGACTCTTTTAATACGAAGGGGAGCAGGTAATTATTAAGAAATTACAAGAAATAAATCTTTAAGGGGTTGTCTGGGGTTGCCTCACTATTATATAATACTTTGGAGTTATTTTTGTGTGGGAAAAATAATTTTTGGTCAAATTATCAAAATGATTTTTTTGGTTGTATATATGGATTCAACACCCTAAAAACTCCACGGACACTAGGATTGGGATTGATTCCAACAAATTCTTTTTGGATTTTTGACAAATTTAACCAGAAAATATGGAAAAACTCCTAAACCTATAGTGACATGGAATAAATATTGAGTATTAGCAAGTAATAAATGCAAATAATTGATACACAATGAATGCTAACAAGTAGCACTTAGGAAATTAACTATTGGTGGTTTCCAACATGTAGAATTGAGAAACAATAAATTGTTTATGGTTTTTGTATCCTTATTTATGTTGCTAAAGTTCCCTAGAATCCTCACATGTAGCAGCTAAACTTTATAATGTATTAGAACCATTGAATAGTTGAAAAATACATTGCACATGCTTTAGAGTATAGGTGTTTTTTTTTTAGCTACAAGGATTTTCATTGTGTAATATTTTTATGCTTATCATTTGCAATTGTTTATTTTAATTTTTGGCAAATTCTTTTCTCATTGGTTAGTGTAGTAAGCATATTCTACACTTGTGTTTCCCTTCATTTATATCAAATATTAATAACCTTACATCCAAGGTGTTAAATCCAAGATTTTTTTCCCATCTTGGTTTGAGTCACAACTTACAAAGAAGGAGATCTTGTTGAAGGGAAATAGTGAGCATGTTCGAATTGAAAATGAAGAAATTTAATGGAACTATCTTAGAGTCATGGAAGATTAAGATGTATGATCTTCTCGTAGACGAGATCTATGCGTTACAATTTCTTGAACCAAACCCACTAGCATTAAAGGTGAAGAGTAGATGGCATTGGAGAGTGTTATCACTCTGTGATTTCCCTAGGCTGAGAAGAGAAATTCCTGAGGTAACCACAAACTACTTTTAGGCCATAATTTAGCCCTTCTAGCCTTGGAGAGGGCTCTCTCACTATGATTTCTTAAAATGATCTTATATTAGGCTAGGTATAATGGTCAATAAGGTATGATTTTCAAAGGTTTGTTGATGAGAAAAGAGACAGATCCATTGGGCATGGATTCATGTCAAGTCATTTTTTTGTCCAGTGATATAATGAGAAGAGAAAGGGTTTCTCCACAGGGGCAAGGTAGGTAGCCTTGGTGGTGGAATTTAGGTTAAATCGTTTTAGAGGGTGAGTGTAGAAAGGTGAAAGTAAACACATAGAGCATCAAAACCGTAGATGAATTCTAAAATGTTGCTTTTGAGATGAAAACATTGATCACTTGGCAAAACTAAATCAGAGCACCATTAAGATGAATTCTGAAATAAACATCTAGTTTTTCCAAGTAAGAAGACATAAATTTAAGAGATGTAAACACATGAGACAACTTACAATATCAAAGGAGTACAAAACCACCAAGATTCTCACAAAATAAATGTTTCTACATTATTGAACACCATTCACCCAATTAACCACCAACATGGAGACCCTTATAATTTACAACCTTTCACAATGTTTCTCCCTAGAAAAAGTGACCAAAGACCTACAAGCCATTGATTCAACCTAGTTATTAGTACCACTACCTAGGCCAATTTTGACATGAAAGGAATGATGAACAGATAGATGGAGAATAAATCCTCCACCTATGAGGAGCCCCTTATTTTGTGCGACCCCATCAAAAAATCCCCAAGGCATAGCAATGTCAAAAATTTCCTCCTTGATATGTCTAATAGGATTTAAAAACAATATATTAAAGGCAAGCATTGTATTTCGGTTAGAGAAATGTGCCAATCACAGATAGAAGGTCTTACTAGAGTTCAACAACAAGTTCTAAACAGTTGACTTTGTCATGTTACAACACCAGTTCCATGATATTGATATGTTGCAACAATGGAGTTGCAACATTGCACTCTGGTTTATTGCAGTGACATGTTGCAACATTGATCTCTATCATTTTGTAGTAGCTAGAGTTGTCGCCCTTACACTTTGGTCATGTTGTAATGACGGGGGTTGCAACACTTGCACCTTGGTGATGTTGTAATGATATAGGAGTGTTGCTACAACTTGAATGTGTTGCAACAGCAAAGAAAGGTATTGTAGCAATTGTCATGTACTATTGCTTCCAAAATATTTGTATGAACTTTCCTATGGTTAATTTCATGGATTCTTAGAGGTTAGCATAAAAGGGAAAATTGCTTCCTAAATACATAAGAATGGATATTAAAATGACATAATTATAAGAAGTGTGCCTTGATAAAAAAATGCATCTTTATGGGGAAAATAGTTAAGTGGGTGGCATGAAAATGGGAAAAGGTACTAAAAAAGGTGTTGGATTAGTGCTAAAAATATGCAAATTTGGCACCCGCCAAGTATACTTTGGGGGGGCAACTTACAGAAAAAGTTGTGGATAAAATGGATGTTATTTCATTTTAATTGATTAATAATTCTCCCACATTAGCTCTTGTGGACATGAACCTTATGGAGATCTAGATATGAAAAAAATCCCTCACTTCAGCATCTTCATTTTTTAGTTGTGAAGCATTTGCTCATGGTTTGGAGATATTTCAAATGTATACTTGATTTAATTGCTAACATTTATGAGATTAGAATTTTGAAATAAGTAATGAAGATGCAAGATAAAGAGCCTTGGAGACTGGTCATGGATGAGGAAATGGTTACACTTAGAATGATTATGAGACTTGGTACCATTACTTGATGGATGGAAATCCATTGAATTTAAGTGGATGTTCCAAACAAAGATTTATTTAGATGGAAATGTTGGAAAACACATTGCAAGTTTGGTTGCAAGAACATATTCCTAAGTTGAATGAAAATAATTTCGATAGATTTTCGTGAGATATTTTCCCCAATCACTAAGGCAACATCTATTATGTTCCTATGATCTATAGTAGTAGATTTTGATTTAGAGAGAATAAATGGATGTGAAAACAACATTCGTACATAGTGAATTGAATAAGGCATTATGGAAATTTTGAGGTAAAAAATGGGTTTAATAACAAGAAAATGTACTAACAAAATGAACTTTAAAATAACCAATAGAGTTTAAGATGAGAACCAATAGGATTTAAAATGATAAAGTTATTCTTAGGAGCAAATATTTTTAGAAATAAAAAAAGAAAACTATTTTTCTAAATGTATTTTCATAGATTTACTTAAATATAAGTATAGACATTGATTAGATGTGAAATTTAATTCTTCATTTAGTAATACCCACCTTGCTTACTTATAAATATTCCATATAAAACAAATTCAAAATACATACTAACCTATATACTCTACTAACAGGATTAAACCTGAAATGTGAATAATTCTTTTCATTCAAATATGGTTAAATCTTAGGAAATTCAGATAGTCGTCCTTTATTTTTAAATGATAAAATCGATGTTGAAGTAGTTGTTTACAGTCAAATTTGATTTCCGATACCGAAGAATATTTCATCACTGATGAGGTCATCCATCTACAGAATAAGGTCGGAGACGATGAATCTGGGTCACGTCAGCTCAATATTCACCGTATTCGCCTCCGTTGTCAACACGTAAATCTTATTTGGTCAAGCTTTCTTGATTTTCAGATTGTGAGAAATATTGGCGAAATCTGTAATTTGACATAAAAATAAAATGGCCATAAAAATTAATGGATTGAACACTGGAGAACAAGCAAGACATATGGACAGTGACATTAACCAGGAAATATTATAATATCATGAAAGTCTAATGGAGCATGACAATCTGCAGGAAAAGGGTACATGAAGAAATTTGCACCATTTTGACCAGCAAGCTCTATCCACACTAAAATCTCCACAATTTTCACTCCCTTTTACCACGACAATCGCAGACCTGCTGTCCTGATCCGTGTGGAGGGACGTTTCAGTGTGTTCAGTCAAAATCCATCAGAAATATGAAAAAAACGTGCAGACACATAAATTAAATATTATTCGATTTTCCATGTACTCATCAAATTTTCCAAGTATTCCAAAATTTGCAGTCAAATTACACAGTTTACACAAAAGCATATTATACTGTATTTGTATTTCTTTATAGCATAAGGAATCGAATGCTACTGTTTGCAACCTAGATTAATTCAGTCCTATGCAGTCGTCGTGACTCTGGAAATTCGACGAGGTGGGTTCAGTATAATTGAAATGGAGTTGTTTATAATGCGATTTTTTGGAGATTTCGGTGATGGAATCCGGCTGAAGAAATTGAGGTTAAATCTTGATTTGTTGCAGTTAAAATGCTTTTTTAACTGTATATTTGGATTTAGCACCCTGAAAACCCCTGGGACGCTTTGATTATGCAGAAACTAACTATGAAACTTGCGATTCCAATAAATTGCTACCAGATTTTAACCGGAAAAATCCACTAAAAAAACTTTTAACTTTTAAAAAATCGAATTATAGACAACTGCTCATTGAGAGCATTGATCATGGCAGGTAGATACACATCAAATTACAAGGCCAAGTTTGCTGAGGGACGTAATAATTTCCTTATGATGACATTTCTTGTTATTACGTGGGAGTTTATTTATTACATATCCATGAATGTGTACTATGAGATCAAAAAACGAACTTTCGTATAATGTCACCCACTTTGTCTCCGTAATTGTCTTGGCTTTTCAAATTTAAAATTTGTTTTCTTATCTAGCGCGACACACATTGATTTTCCAAATTTAAAATATTTTTCAAATGTTTCTAGTGGAAAATATTCATTTAGTATTTATTTAGTTCTTGGTATTTGGTCTATATACAACATCTGAAAATCAAGAGTTCATATTGGGATTATCCTAGTTTGTACTAACATTTATGTTTGAATATTCTATTGTCATTTAGTTGATTAGATTTTTGGGAAAAAAAGAAAGGAAATCCATAAGTAATCAATTTAATACAATAAGAAAAATTATTTTTATTGGAACCCACAATGAAATCTAGCCTAACTCACAGCGAAATATGCTAATAAATATAAAACTATAGTCAAACTTTTTAGGAACATTGAGCGTCGTGTCAAAACTCTCTAAACCTGTGAACCTATTTTTGTGATGGAAGGATGAAGCTACTCTTGAAAACCCATGACCATAAAAAACCTTATTTTCCCTTTATCAGAAAAACAGGGTAGACTAAAATAGGGAATCTCAAACAGGGATCTTATCAGTTGGATTCGTGTTTGTGCCCCAGATCCTCCCAATAGCTCTTCAACTTGTCGCAACCTTCTCCACTCTGAACATTTGTTTTTCGGCAATCTTAGATGGGATGTTGGCTCGGGATCTTCTTCACAGATTGCCCTGGACTTGTTCGCATTTACTTTCTCCTCCTCTTATTGTTTTCTTGCATAATCATGCTTACTTTCTGATTGAGGATATTGTTTTTGCTCATCTTTCCTCTCCAACTTTCACTCATTGGAAAGACGCCTCTAAGCTTGAAATTCCTAGAACAATGACTTCATAATGGCAATCTTACATAACTAATCTCAAGCTTATTGGGATTGTCCTTTCATCAAAAGAAAACAAGTTCATTTGGTTCAGTGGCCCTCAACTAGGGAAGGTCATTGTTCGCGAGCCATTTCAAATTATTTACTAGCCCGCAAAACAAATACCGTTCTTTCCTTGGCTGGCTAGATCATGGAATTGCAATTTCCCACTCAAAATCAAATGTTTTTTATGGTTGGTGGTGCACAACTAGATCTTGACTTGGGAAATTCTTTGCAGGAGAGGATATTAGGACCCAGGTTGGTGCTACCTTCTCTCTTTTGCTGACGAGGATGCCAACCAACGTTTTCTACATTGTCCCTTTGCCTCCTTTGTCTAGACGTGTGTGCTTCAATTGATTAACTCCCCTGTTGATTGGGATCGCTTTTATATAGTCACTTGTCTTGGAAGTTGGATTGCATACCATCAACCTTATAGTACATTGGCCTACTTCATCATCTGGGGCATTGGCAGGCTAGTAATGCCCTCATCTTTGATCATGTTTTTCCCGACATCTTGTAGACTATTTGTAGAATTATCTCTTTCTATCTTGAACACTTTTCCTTGCCACACTCTTCTCTCAAGAATCCTCCTCCTCCTTTAAATATCTGGTCTGACTTCCCAGTCAGTTTCTTTTATGGGGCTTCCTCCTTTGGACTATGTGGATGCAGAATGGTCATCCATCTTGGGCCTGGGACCTTTTACAGATTCCACTAGCACTGTGGTATGGGCACCAACACACGAGCACAATTAATTTCCCTCTGGGGAGTTATGTTATATGCTAGAAGGCTTGGACTCGGGGATCTGATATTCATTAGGGGAATTTTGAGGTCTAAAATGGGCCTCCTAAGAAAACTATACAACCAAAATAAACTTTATAATAATCGATAGGATTCAAGATGATGATGTCAACCATGGAGGATGATTCGCCATTTTTGGAGTAAAAAAGTAAAATATTTAAAAAATAATAAAATAA
The DNA here is from genome assembly GCA_000404065.3 of Pinus taeda. Lineage (NCBI taxonomy): Eukaryota > Viridiplantae > Streptophyta > Pinopsida > Pinales > Pinaceae > Pinus > Pinus taeda. The sequence goes on from APFE031737068.1 coordinate 16,414, forward strand.
TAAAACTACTTTTTCAGCTCATATTTTCAACTTATCTCTTGAAGGTTTTACTCTAATTTTGAGCAGGAGTACTCGTTGGATGTAAAATTTAATTCCTCGTCCAAGGAGTACCCATGTTACATACTTTCAATGGACCCTGCTACACGAAAAATGAGAAATACATGAAAAAACGTGATTACAGTCATGTTTTTCATGTATTTCTCATTTTTCATGTAGTAGGGTCCATCGAAAATATGCAACATGGGTACTCCTTGGAAAAAGAAACAAATTTTTCATCCAACGAGTGTTTCTTCTTGAATTTTGAGTAAACCTATAGCGAGATAAGTTGAAAATACGAGTTGAAAAAATAGTTATTTTCCCCTCTAAAATTTGATGATGTAATCTAATCTTATTTTATTATTTCCACTTTTATTTTATAATTTCCTTAGGAGGCCCATTTTAGACCTCAAAACTCCCCTAATGTTTTGGAGACACCAATTTAGTCATTGACTGGGCAAATGACATAGGCTCCCTTAACTTCCCTAATATAGATCCCTAGAAATGTAGCATACAGACCTTGATCCAAGAGCTTCACTATGTCTCCATTTTCTGCATCTACATGATCCAAAGTGGCAAAGCAGATCGTCTATCTAAAGAAGGTTTTTGAAGAGACTTCAAGGATTTGTTTCCCAGTTCTATGCTTCTAGCTCATTGAAAGGGAAGGGACATTTCATGATCTAATGTTGAATGTTGGCAACATGCTCTTTCCACCGTACTATGTTTCACAGCCTCTTGCCTCCTATGTTTTGTCATTTGTCTACCTGAATGTTTTTTTTTGTTATCTTGGTCTACAGAGTAATGTTCTTCGCGCTACACTATAAAGTCTATTATTTTTTTGAGTTTGTCATTGAGGCTATGATACCAATATTTTGTTTTTTCATAGTTGACATTGAGTTGATACAATCTATGGATAATCATTCTCTCTGGATTATGTATTCTATGAACTGTGTACTTTCATTATTTATAAATGGAAAGCGCTTTTTTGGAAAAAAAAAGACTAAAATACTAGTTGTCTAGTGTAAATCTCACGCCTTTTAGAAAAAAATGCATACTTTTTTAATGTGAAGGGGAGTAGCTAATTATTAATAAATTACAAGGAATAACTCTTTAAGGGGTTGTTTGGGGTTGTATCACTATTATATAATACTTTGGAGTTATTTTTGTGTGGGAAAAATAATTTTTGGTCAAATTATCAAAATGATTTTTTTGGTTGTATATATGGATTCAACACCCTAAAACTCCACAGACACTAGGATTGGGATTGATTACAACAAATTCTTTTTGGATTTTTGACAAATTTAACCGAAAAATACGGAAAAACTCCTAAACCTATAGTGACATGGAATAAATATTGAGTATTAGCAAGTAATAAATGCAAATAATTTATGCACAATGAATGCTAACAAGTAGCACTTAGGAAATTAACTATTGGTGGTTTCCAACATGTAGAATTGAGAAACAATAAATTGTTTATGGTTTTTGTATCCTTATTTATGTTGCTAAATTTCTCTAGGATCCTCACATGTAGTAGCTAAACTTTATAATGTACTAGAACCATTGAATAGTTGAACAATACATTGCACATGCTTTAGAGTATAGGTGTTTTTTTTAGCTACAAGGATTCTCATTGTGTAATATTTTTATGCTTATCATTTGCAATTGTTTATTTTAAGTTTCATTTGCAATTGTCTATTTTAATTTTAGGCAAATTCTTTTCTCATTGATTAGTGTAGGAAGCATATTCTACACTTTTGTTTCCCTTAATTTATATCAAATACTAATAACCTTACATCCAAGGTGTTAAAGCCAAGATTTTTTTTCCCATCTTGGTTTGAGTCACAATTTACGGAGAAGGAGATCTTGTTGAATGGAAACAACGAGCATGTTTGAATTGAAAATGGAGAAACTTAATGGAACTATCTTAGAGTCATGGAAGCTTAAGATGTATGATCTTCTCATTGATCTAAGATCTTTTGCATATAGATGTATTAAATAATTAAATGCATAAATTGTAGCTTAAACATAGAAATTTAATGTGCACACGAGAGAAGAGGAGAAACACATAAATCATGAAAGAAGACAATAAGACTTGATAATGGAGTTCTTCTGACTTGGTTTACGTCTCCGGGCCTTGCTCAATCAATGGGGAGACCTTCATTCACTAAGTGGCATGAGAAAGAAGAGTACAAGCATCATTTACAAAAAAGGAGTTTTATACCTCCATACTGAAAAATGGCCAAAAAACGCAGAACTATGATGGAGAAATGAATAGCGCCATTGCGTTCATGGCGTCAAGAAATGCTGAAACCATATCAAATTTGTCAAAATCTGACAAAGTGTAAATTCGGCCCTCCTGCAAAATTTTGCCTCGAACTGCGTGCACTACCTCCTCCCTCATGGGCACACTGATGAACTGTGTTTTAAATCAAAATATGGTGGCAAACTTCAAAACAATTTAGTTGTAGCGCAGTGGTTATGGATCCAAATATTATGGAGGAGGTCGGGCGATCAAACCCCGCCTCCTCCCTTTTTTACATAACAAAATTTTAAGTGGGAATGGAGGCCGGGTTGGGCCTACCTAGCTCCCCTGTCCCTCTCCTTATGGTGCCGTATCATTTGAATGGCCGGTGGCTGAAGTTTGGGTATGCGCCCCAAAGGCCGGCCCACCTTTATTGACAACAATGGACTTTGTTTAGCATTGGTGGTTGGGTTTGTGCCCCAAGAGTCGGCCCATCGCCTTAACACACTGTACTTAGTTATGGTGGCCCGTGGAATGGGGCAAGGGGTCGGGGGTGGTGGCCCACCCCTCCATTAATTCAATGAGGTGATAAGTTTTGGATTAGGGTGGCGAGGTTGGTGGCCCGCCACCCTTTTTTTTACATTTTTTTTGTTAAACAAAACAAACATGGTCATTTTTGAAAATTCAAATTTTGATCGAAGGAGTCATTTTAACCAGGTGACAATTTCACCCAGAATCTAGCCGAAGTTGGCCAGATTCTGTCTGCTGGAAAAGTCCAAATTGTATCTTCATTAATCCTGCCGAGTCAGCAAAAGTCAACCCAACTTTGACTTCCTTTATCCTCTTCATCCAGACTCGGATTGGAGTGTCATTCATACTATTGGAATCAGGGCGACGAGCACTTCGATTTGATGTCAAGTTAATCACCTTTCAGCCACTTTGAATTTTGAGCCTTTTCCACACCAATGGTGTCTGGAGATCCTCTTGGATCAATCCTCCCCATTTAGGAGCTTTTGGACCGCCAAAATCTTTATCAGTCAATTGGAAAGTGAGGGAATTGTTCCCTCACTCTTTCCTTTTCCAGCCATTTTTCCTTACTAGGGTGTGTCCCCTTGAAATGAACTTGAAGGTATTCCACATCTCCCCATCGTGAATTCCTAGTTCTTTTGTCAAGGATGATGTCTTCAGGTAACTCATCGAGATACTTTGGTGCAAAGTCATCAACTGTAGGAATTGTGCCTACCTCTTCAGTGTCCATAATCAATGGTGACTCATACAGCTTTAAGTTTTCCACATTCACTACGGAGTACATTTGCATATATATGGGAAAATCAAGACGAAAGGCATTGTTTCCAATCTTCTCCAAGATGGCAAATGGACCATATCGTATTGGTCGCAACTTCTTCCCTTCTCCCTTCATCTTGTCCTTGTTGATATGGAACCACACTTTGTCGCCCACCTGAAATTGATGGTCGACTCGGTGTTTGTCATGTCGAGCCTTATACCGGGCTTGACTTTTCTCCAACTACTCCTGTACTACTTGGTGAATCCACTGGATCTGTTGAATGAACTGTTGTGCTTTGTCCTTGTCATCACATCCACTAGAGTCATCTTCCTTCCAAAGACCATATCAAAAGGGCCTTTTGGCTGGTAGCCAAAATATGTCACAAAAGGTGAATGATGCGTAGATGAGTGTACTTCTCGATTTTTAGGAATGTTGCACATAAGCAAGATGCTCATCCCACGACTTAGAATGTTTCCCACAATAGCCTTGCAACAAGTGTACCACAGTGTGGTTGACAACCTCTGTCAATTCGTCAATCTGTGGATGAAATGTCGTGCTTCTTTTCAAATTGGTGTCCATCATCTTCCACAAGCTAGTCAAAACTCTCTAAGAAAGCGAGAGTCCCGATCTAACATAATCGATGTGGGCAAACCAAATGGACCCAAACATGTTGAAAGAAAAGATAAGCAGTCTACTCTACAGTGATCTTATTTTTACAAGGCATTAAAATACACATCTTACTAAAACGGTCAATGATGACATACAAACAGTCATGACTTTTCCTAGACAAAGGCACACCTCCTACAAAATCCATCAACACACTTTCCCATGGACGACTCGGAATAGGGAGTGGTGTGTAGAGCTCGAGAGAGCTTTGAAACAGAACACATCACACATCCCTTTACATAGCGAGTTACAATGTTCTTCATATGAGGCCAAAAACAAAATATTTGTACATGACACAAAGTTTTTTCAATACCAAAATGACCATACACAAGGGAGGTGTGGGCCTCCCAGATTACATGTACCCTTTCTCTTGTGGGTATGCAAAATTTGCCAAGGTGATACAATAGTTTCCCCTGCAGGTGATAGTTGTCCACCTGTGAACCATGGGTTAGTTTTGCAAATCTCCTTAAAGTCATCATCGTTAGCATATTGTTCAGCATAATTTTTAAAAGATAATGAAGCATTATGCAAAATAATAGAAGCAAAAATAGGAGGACGAGATAGCATATCGGCCACTTTGTTGCTAGTGCCCTTCTTATACTTTATTACCAGATGAAACTACTGAAGAAAATCCATCCACTTGAAATGACAAGATTGTTGTAAGTTGGTTTGTGACTGAAGATACTGCAAGGGCTAATGATCCGTATGGATGATGGTCTCCTTACCGATCAGGTAGTGTTTCCACTTTTTCACACTCTGGACCAAGGCATATAACTCCTTTTCATAAGTGGGATAGTTTATCACAGCCTAAGGGAACTTCTCTGAATGGTAACATATCGGCTTCTTTTGCTGCATCAATATAGAGCCCATGGCATATCCGTTGGCATCTGTCTCGATCTCAAATGGATGTTGGAGATCTGGTAAGCCCAAGACCGGTGCAGTGTTGATCTTTTCTTTCAATGTTTCGAAGAACTTTCGCTGCTTTCCTCCCTGTTGAAATACATGCTTTACACTTGTCAATGCGTGTAAAGGTGTTGCAATAACAGAGAAATTGGCAATAAATCTCCTCTAATATTGTACTGCACCCAACAAGATGCGAACCTCGGTTACACTAGTAGGCTTAGGCTAATTTACAATTGCTTCCACTTTACAAGGATCAATTTTTAGCTGACCATGACCAACAATATGACCTAGGTAAACCAAAGAGGTTTTCCCAAACTCACACTTCGACGATTTTACATAGAGTTTTTCCTTTTTCAATACATCAAGCACTTTCTTCACATGGCATACATGTTCATTCCAACATTTACTAAATATAAGAATATCATCTAGATATACAAGAACAAATTCATCAATGAAAGGCCTAAAGAGATCATTCATGACCCTCATGAAAGTGGCTGGAGCATTTCAAAGTCCGAATGGCATCACCATCCATTCGAACAACCCCTGTTTGGTCTTGAAGGCAGTTTTCCACACATCTTGCTCTGCAATTCGGACCTGGTGATAACCACTACGCAAATCCAATTTGTTGAAATAGATAGCATTATTTCACTGATCTAATAAGTCATCAATGCGAGGAAGAGGGTAACGATTTTTCACCGTGATTTTGTTTAGTGCTCGATAATCCACGCACATCTTCCATGTGCCATATTTCTTCGGTACTAAGACAATCAGTGAGCTGCATGGAGAAGTGCTCGGTCTGATGACCCCTTGGTCCAATAGTTTTTGCACCTACTTTTTGATCTCCTCCATCTCAATAGTTGACATCCTATACATGCCAATATTTTGTAAAGGAGCGTCATGCTGCAAATGGATCTCATGTTGGATTTCCCTCTTCGGAGGTAATCACCTTGGTTTCTGAAACATGTCATCATAGTTAGAAATTAATTCACATAATTCCTTTTTATGCACATGATCACAACCCTGGAAAGAATCAAATAATTCGGCATCTTTTCTCCCTTACAACCATAAGCATGCAACCCTTACTGGAATTCGCCAACATCTTCATTTGTCTTGCACTAACAAGGTTGGCATTGATTTTAGTTTTATGACCCCTTACAATATATTCTACCCCATCTTTTGTGATTTGGTATTTGTTTTCATGATGGAAGAAGATTTCCTTTCTTTAATATAGATATGGACTCCCTAACACCATGCCACATATATCCAATGGTATCACATCAAGTTTTACCTCATCCACTAACTTAGAAGTTGTTAGGTAAACTTGACTCGGGATAGAGTCAAAGTTGACCAGGTTAAACAGTGATGGTTTTGGGGCACATGGTATTGTGCACCCATAGTATTCTGCCCATGGTATTATATGTAATAGAGCTTATAAAAGGCTAGAAGGACTTCATTGTAATGAAGACCTAGAGATGAGCAGTGGAGGCTCACTTGGATGGATTGGCCAGGGTTTTGGCCAATGATAATGAGATCTTATTAGGTTGGGTTTTTCCCCAGATTTGGGGCTTTCCCAGATAAACATTTTTGTTTATGTGTTTACCTTTGTTGCTGGTTATTTCTTATATATATTCCTCTCAGTAATTATTAATGTTATGTAGTAAATTCTTAACAATTGGTATCAGAGCCAAAGGTTGTGTATTGGCTTCAGAAAAATGCTATTGTTGCCAAGGGTTATTTGGCCTGGTGGACATAAAAAGGATTGATGCATAGTTTGTTCACAGATCTAATTTAAGTGCAGCAAGAACAAGGTTATAGAAATGCTTAATAAATCTTTTTTTTTGCAGTCATATCCATTTTATTATATGACACTTCCGTTGTAAGGATTCATAGTTGGATCGAAGAGGAGGAGGTGAACGTTAGGAACGATGTTTACACAGCATCGGCTTATGGCGATTTGGACAAATTGAGTAGATAAGCTGAAGAGGAGGGTTTCTCCGTCTCCCTCCCCAATGCAGGAGGTTATCATGCTCTACAGTGGGCTGCCTTAAATAACTTTGTGGCAGCTGCTCAGTATCTGATCGAGCATGGGGCAAATGTGAATGCCACGGATCACACTAGTGAGACTGCTCTGCACTAGACTTCTATGCGGGGTGCGATACATGTTGTTGAATTGTTGCTTTAGGAAGGTGCTTGGGTGAATGTTGCCGATTTCCATGGATACCGACCAACTCATTTTGCAGCTCAGTATGGGCATACAACTGTTTTGTATCATATTGTAGTAAAATGGGGTGTTGATGTTGATGCACCTAACAATGATGGGAGGAGTCCATTACATTGGGCTGCTTATAAGGGATTTGTCGATTGTATTAGATTGCTTTTGTTTATGGATGCTTATCGGGGACGGTAAGACAAAGAAGGACACGCTCCTCTCCATTGGGCTGCAATAAGGGGTAATCTTGAGGCCTGTACTTTTATTCTCCGTTTCGTCTGGAAATGCACTCTCGGATGGATCTGCCCGTTAGAATTTTATAAATACTTGTCCTAAACCAGTAGAATGCAGCACTGAGATTCGAACTTCTGTGAATTAAATGGCTTCGGAGATCGATGTTGTGATAGGCACGGATGTTCAGGAGCACCAAAATTCCTCCTCATCCTCTATAATAAATGGGACAGCGAACCGAAATTGATAGTTCGAGGAGAGCATGGGCATAAAGAGGTCAAAGATTGAAAAGACGAAAGAGAGGATGTCTTGAGATAGCAGCAAGAGGATGTGTAAAGACATAAACAAAAAAAAAATTAATGAAGTCAAAATTATTGCATGTAAATAGGCATATTACTGTAAGACCTGGTAAGGCATGTGTACCCCTGGGTAATCACTAGTAAAGTATGGTTAGACCTAGGTGATAGGGGGGATGTCAGGTTAATAATAGCCCGGGTAAAAGCTTTAAGGGGGGCAAGGGCTAGAGTGAGCAGGATTGTCTCACTTAGCAGGTTTGGCTGGAGTTAGTCAAGGAACCCTAAGTCAATTTTAAGGGGGGAATTGTTAGGTAAACTTGACTCGGGATAGAGTCAAAGTTGACCAGGTTAAACAGTGATGGTTTTGGGGCACATGGTATTGTGCATCCATTGTATTCTTCCCATGGTATTATATGTAATAGAGCTTATAAAAGGCTAGAAGGACTTCATTGTGATGAAGACCTAGAGGTGAGCGGTGAAGGATCACTTGGTCGGATTGGCCAGGGTTTTGGCCAATGCTAATGAGATATTATTAGGTTGGGTTTTTCCCCTAATTTGGGGTTTTCCTAGATAAACATTTGTGTTTATGTGTTTACCTTTGTTGCTGGTTATTTCTTATATATATTGCTCTCAATAATTATTAACATTATGCAGTAAATTCTTAACAGAAGTGATCACAAATTTAACCTTGCACTTCTTAGTTACATTCAGTTTTGATTTATCATGTATCCATCCAAGTGGGTAAGGTTTTGGATGTGGTTTGGTTTCCAAGCCTAGATTCTTTACCAAGGACTTTGAAATTAAGTTTGCTTGGGATCTGGTATCAAATAGAGTTTCCACTTTTGTACGATTTATGATAACTCTAATATGAAATAGCTCAATTCTCTTTTGCTCACTAGGAAGAGACTCATCTATTGAACTAGTGCCTTCATGTGATTCAGAATTAACATGAGGTGTAAGAGTACATTTTGTTCCTGATGTTGTGATCAATGCTTCATCTCTTGAATCGTATCCAAGGTCTTGCTGCATAGTTTCCACTGTCTTCTACTTGCCTTTTCCTCCATACTTCTTTGGTCTATTTTCCAAGTATAGTTTCCAACAATGATTGTCGTCATGACCTTCCTTTTTGCAGTGAATGCAATAAGGTGTTTCTCCTTCATCTTTCTAGGTTGATGTCGTCCTCTTCTCCTTTCCTTTTCCTTTCACTGTGGGTTTTCCATTTGGAGGTTTGAAAGGTGGTTTCTTGAAATGATCATCTCTTTCATTTTTTCCCCCATTCTCAAGATGGATGGCCTTTACACTGGCTGAGTCAATAGTAGTTGGTTCAAACAATAATAATGAATGTCTAAGGTAACTATGTAATGATCCAATATACTTAGTTACTACTTCAGGTGAGTCCAGTGCAATGCCCAAATTAAGTGCCTGTTTTCTAAATTCCTCTGTAAAGCTTTGAACATCTTGACCTCTGCCTTACCTTAATTATTACCAATCCATTAAGGCTTTTTGTTTATAACCCAAAGGATAAAAATTTTCCTTTAATGGAGAAATGAAACTAGGCCATGAGGAAAGAATATTACCCACACGCTTACTGCTTCACAATTTTCTCTCCCACCAAACGAGAGCAGTGCTACTCAGCTGAAGAGAGGCCAACTAAATCTTTGCCTCATCCTCTTCGATCTGTTGAATCCTACAGTAGATTTCAATCTTCCTAATATAGTTATTAAGCTTTTATGCATTACTTTCATTGTTAAACATGGGAAGAGAGGAAGAAGAACTTTCACTCGTGGAAGGAGAAGGAGGGGGTTCTTCTCCACCATTTCCATGCACTGAATCTTGTTCTTCTAGATTTCACTCTTCAACTTTCTCCAGCCTTGAAGTCAACTGACCAACATTTTCTGCCATTGTATAGAAGGTTTTGTAGAAATTGTGCTCCTCTTCATGATGAGCCTATTCATCTACCATGTTTCTCCTTCGATGTGCACACCCCACTTCGGGATCGAAAGACTTTAGTTTCCCTTCGCCTCTTCGGATCATGTTTCTTGTTAGCATATAAACATGCAATTCACATCTAAAAATACCTTCTCTGATACCACTTGATCCAAGATCTTTTGCTTATAGATGTATTAAAGAAATACATGCATAAATTGTAGCTTAAACATAGAAATTTAATGTGCACATGAGAGAAGAGGAGAAACACATAAAGCATGAAAGAAGACAACAAGACTTGAGAACGGAATTCATTCGACTTTGACTACATCTTCGAGCCCTGCTCGATCAATGGGGAGGCCTTCATTCATTAAGTGGCATGAGAAAGAAGAGTACAAGCAACAGTTACAAAAAAGGAGTTTTATACCTCCATATTGAAAAAGGCCGAAAAATGCAGAACTCTGATGTAGAAACGGATAGTGCCATTGCATTTGGGGCATCAAGAAATGCTGAAACCATATCAAATTTGTCAAAATTTGACAATGTGGAAATTCGACCCTCTTGCAAAATTCTACCTTGAACTGCGTGCACACTGATGAACTGCATTTTAAATAGAAATATGGTGGCATACTTCACAAAAAATTAGTTGTGGCGCAGTGGTCATGGATCCAAATATTGTGGAGGAGGTTAGGCAGTCAAACCATGCCTCCTCCCTTTTTTTACATAACAAAATTTTATGTGGGAAGGGAGGTCGGGTTGGGCTTTCCCACCTCCCCTGTCCCTCTCCTTATGGCGTCGTATCATTTGAATGGCTGGTGGGTGAAGGTTGGGTCCGCGCCCCATAGTCCAGCCCACCTTTATTGACAACGACAGACTTTGATTAGCATTGGTGGTTGGGTCTGTGCCCCAAGGGCCAGCCCACCGCCTTAACTCCCTATACTCAATTATGGTGGCCCGTGGAATGGGGGGAGGGGTTGGGGGTTGTGGCCCACCCCTCCGCTAATTCAATGTGGTGATAAGGTTTGGATTGAGGTGGCGGGGTTGGTGGCCTACCACCCTTTTTTTTATATTTTTTTTTGTTAAACAAAACAAACATGGTCATTTTTTAAAATTTGAATTTTGACTCAAGGATTTGTTTTAACCAAGTAACAATTTCACCCAGAATCTAGCCAGAGTTGGCTGGATTATATCCACCGAAAAAGTCCAAATTGTATCTTCATTAATCCTGCCCCGCCAGCAAAAAGTAAAACTAACTTTGACTACCTCTATCTCCTTCATCCGGACTCGCATTGGAGTGTCGTTCACACCGTTGGAATCAAAGCGACGAGGACTTCGATTTGATGTCATGTTAATTTGCTTTATGCCATTTTTAAGTTTGAGCCTTTTCCATTCCACTGGTGTTTGGAGATCCTCCTGGATTACTCATAGACGAGATCTATACATTACAATTTCTTGAACCAAACCCACTAGTGTTAAAGGTGAAGAGTGGATGGCATTGGAGAGTGTTATCACTCTATGATTTCCATAGGCTGAGAGGAGAAATTCCAAAGGTAACTACAAACCATTTGTAGGTCATAATCTAGCCCTTCTAGCCTTGGAGAGGGCTCTCTCACTTTGATTTCTTAAAATGATCTAATATTAGGCTAGGTATAATGGTCAATAAGGTATGATTTTCAAAGGTATGTTGATGAGAAAAGAGACAGATCCATTGGGCATGGATTCATGTCAAGTTATTTTTTGGTCCACTGATATAATGAAAAGAAAAAAGGGTTTCTCCATAGGGACAAGGTAGGCATCCTTGGTGGTGGAATTTAGGTTAAATCATTGTAGAGGGTGAGTGTAGAAAGGTGAAAGTCAACACATAGAGCATCAAAATCATAGATGAATTCTAAAATGTTGCTTTTGAGATGAAAACATTGATCACTTGTAAAAACTAAATTAGAGCACCATTAAGATGAATTCTGAAATAAACATCTAGTTTTTCCAAGTAAGAAGACATAAATTTAAGAGATGTAAACACATTAGACAACTTACAATATCAAAGGAGCATAAAAACACCAATATTCTGACACAATAATCCCTGCAAATCACCTTCTAACCTTCATTCATTCACTAGCAAAGTTTTAAGAAAAAATACAATGCGAAAAAAATTGTCCTTCTCTAATCTAACCAACTGAGCCATTACCATGTTTTTCATCTCTATATAAATCATGATGTTCGATCTCCCACTCTAGATGGTTGAAATTATTGATGAAAACAAACTTCTAACTAGATGCATCAATGCTTTAGTGCATATATTGAAAAATAGGAGTGGTTTTCCTTACAACCAATCTAAGCCTAAAACATCACCAACTTGGAATATTTGCAAATAAACATTAACTAGACCTCCTAACACAATATGCCACCTATCCACATTATCTTAACTACTTCTAGAAGACAAAAATTTGAAATTTGAAATCAAATGGTGCTAAATGTCCAGACTTGCAGCGCATTAGCCAGTTTCGCAACAAATTGAAGTAGCCCTTCATATTATGTATGTTTGTAGCCTTCCTCTATTAAAATGGAGCAAATGGGTATGCTTAAAATAACTCTATGATGATATTGAACCTCTTATATAAGATTCAAAGTGCTTGCAGACCTCCTTTTAGATTATCCCCCACTTTCACAACGATATTATCTCCTTTTGCAGCACCTTCAAAAATCTGAACATATAGTTACTTTTCCCTGATATAAAGTGTTGAAAGCATTAATGTGAATGTTGTAACCTTCATATAATGTTCCCTCATGACAATAAAAAATTCAAAACTTCTCTATCCCACCAGTACCAAATATTATATAAAAGTGCAATAAGCCCCTTGTTGTGTTTTTGCAAGCTTCATCAAAATTGACTTTTTTCTGATCTCTTGAGCCAAAGGAACAAAATCTTAGAGGTGAATGGCATCCTCCTGGTGAATATTTCACCTTGAAAGCAGGGGAAATAATGATAAAGAAGAGAAACCAAAGAAATAATCTTTCAAACCTCAAAATGGAAAGTTCAAAGGAAAAGGCAAAGGAAAGGACAAGAAGGAAGGTACAACCAAGAAGGAGGAAGTGTGGAGGAAGTATAAAAGACATCTTGCACACATTGCAAGAAGGGAGGCCATGATGATGAATGTTGTTGGAAGTTTCATCCAGAGTTGAAACCAAAGTTATTTGGTGGGAAGAACAAGCAAACGACGGTGGGAAGCGTATAAGAGGACCTTGGATTTGAATCTGGTGATGAGACAAAGATCACAGTAGTGGGCATACACAATACCTTTTCTCTTCATGCTAATGAAAATTTTGAATTGCATGCAAGTACAAATTAGTCAAATGAGTCTCATTAGGGGAATTTTGAGGTCTAAAATGGGCCTCCTAAGGAAATTATAAAATAATAGTGGAAATAATAAAATAAGATTAGATTACATCATCAAATTTTGAGGGAAAAAAGAAAACACTATTTTTCCAACTTAACTCCCTATAGGTGTACTCAAATTTCGAGGAGAAACACTCGTTCGATGCAAACTTTGATTCCTCATCCAAGGAGTACCCATGTTGCATAGTTTCAATGGACCCTACTACACGAAAAAAGAGAAATGCATGAAAAATCGTGATGTCTAAAATGGGCCTCCTAAGGAAATTATAAAATAATAGTGGAAATAATAAAATAAGATTAGATTACATCATCAAATTTTGAGGGAAAAAAGAAAAAACTATTTTTTCAACTCATATTTTCAACTTAACTCCCTATAGGTTTACTCAAATTTCGAGGAGAAACACTGGATGGATGCAAACTTTGATTCCTCATCCAAGGACTACCCATGTTGCATAGTTTTGATGGACCCTATTACATGAAAAATGAGAAATACATGAAAAACGTGATTGCAATCACATTTTTTCATGTATTTCTCATTTTTTGTGTAGCGGGGTCAATCAAAAGTATGAAACATGGGTACTCCTTGGATGAGGAATTAAATTTTACAGCCAATGCATACTCCTGCTCAAAATTTGAGTAAAACCTTAGGGAGATAAGTTGAAAATACGAGTTGAAAAAGTAGTTTATTATTTTATTATTTTTTAATCTTTTTACTATTTTACTCTAAAAATGGTGAATCATCCCCCATGGTTGATGTTATGCTCTTAACCTGCAAAAAGATACCCAAATACAGAATATGCGAAGAAAGATACCCAGAACATAGAATAATAAGAGTCAACAACAAATATTTTATTATCCAGAAAGCAGTGTTCACTGGCCTCTTCGCGGGGGCAACCTCCAATAGAGCAGAGCTCAATTCAAAAATAAGACATGATGCTCCTCACAGGGAGTCTCTATCCTTTATATATGACTCATACATGCAATACCATGGATCAATACCATGGGTTTTATTAATAC
>APFE031737069.1:0-31439 GCA_000404065.3 Pinus taeda
TTTATTAATTTACCATACCTCTGTTACAAATATGGTATTTGGCCCATAGGATTCACTTAAATAAAACCTCTTTCTTAAGCCTTCATAAATAGAACGAGGGTTATGGACTAAATATAAAAAGAGGTTTTATTTATTTACCATGCGTCTAGTTTATTTATATTTTTATTTATTTACCATACCTTTTGAGTAAGTATAAAAAGACATTTTATTTATTTACCATACCTCCACTTTACTTATATTTTATTTGTTTACACCCTTGCATGTATATAAGGTGACTTATGGAGTAAATATAAAAAATGTTTTATTAATTTACCATAGCTCTCATTTATTTATATTTTTATTAATTTACCATACCTCTTTTATAAATATGGTATTTGGCCCATAGGATTCACTTAAATAAAACTTATTCTTGAAAATGGGCGAATGGATTCACTTAAATAAAACCTATTCTTGAAAATGGGCGAATGGAAGGTTGTAACTCCTAATTTCAAGGGCTAAATTTACCTTTTTACCCTCTCACTTTATATAAGGTGGGATATTTGAGTTTATTTGTAAAAATGTACTATGATACAAAATATTCGCCCACTAAAAATTTAAAACCCCTTAATTTCGCCAAAGGGCGAACATTCGCCCCTAAAATTATCCTTGAAACTCATGGTTGAGGTCGAGACCAATTTCATGGTGAGGCAGTGAGTGTCTCTTTGGAAAAGAATCATGAAGAAAAGGCCCAACTCTGAGCCAACTTGGCAAATACTGAGGTTCAAGCAGTCTTGTAGTTACAACTCATGTTTAAGTTTAGTTGTTTTAAGTTTTTGTAATTAATGAACCATATTCAGATTGTTTTATTCTTTATATGAGGGCTAGCGGGTTCGTATCTTTTAAGAATTATAATCCTAATTTTCTTTTAATTTGTAGGTAGTTTTTAAATTTTTTTCTTAAAATTTTAGTTAGGAAGAATAATATTCTTTTTGTAAATTTGCTTTAAATAAATGTCATAAAAATATTTTTTTTGGATTGGTTTATTTGTTGATAGAAGAATAAGGTATTTTAAATTACATTTATTGAATAATATTTTATGTAAAAAAAATAAAATAATAAATTATAGACACATATGTTAGTTTGGTAGGGCTTTGTAGAAGCAAGTTGGAGGTTGTACTAAGTATGAGGTCAGAGGTGGTTGTTGTAAACATGCATAACTATATGCATATATTTTTTGTGTGGATCCTACTGAAAGCAAGTCGGAGGTTGACTCCAACTATGATATCGGAGGTTAGAATTGTTGTTTGAATAGAAGAACAATTTATTTTAAATTACATTTATTAAATAATATTTTATGTAAAAGAATAAAATAATAAGTTATAGACACATATTTTAGTTTTGTAGGGCTTAATAGAAGCAAGTTGGAGGTTGTACTAAGTATGAGGTCAGAGGTGGTTGTTGTAAAAATACGTAACTATATGCATATACTTCTCTTATGGATCCCATTGAAAGCAAGTCGAAGGTCAACTCCCACTATGAGATCGGAGGTTAGCATGGTCTCTTTAGGAACTTCTAATTACCGACACTCCCTGACCAATTTGGCTTAGAATATGGGTTTACTGTTATTATTATTATTATTATTTCTTATAAATGACTTAAATGATGTCTATGATGAATTTCATCATGAGTTGATGTGTTAGAAATTAAATGTTAATGTCTTATAAAAATAATTAGTTGAGTTTGTTTCTTTATTGATAAAAGCATAAAGTATTTTAAATTACATTTATTAAATTAAATGTTAGGTAAAATAAATTATAAACTATAGACATGTATGTTTGTTTTGTGGGCCTTTATAGAAGCAAGTAGGAGGTTGGGATGACTATAAGGTTTCATGTAACTATATGAACATATTTCTTTTGTGGCTCCTACTAAAAGGAAGTCAATGGTCAGCCCCGATTATGAGATCGAAGGTCAACATTTTCGTTTGAATGGTCTCTCTAGACACTCCTGATTACTGACACTCCGTGGCCAATTCAGCTCTAGCTTCAATATTTAATTATTTTCTTTAGGGAATGGGATGGCTCATTCCCATGTTTTAAACATTATATTTTATAAGTATAATTTATTCAATTTATGTTTTTGTTGATAAAAAAATAAATTCATTGTTTTAAATTAATTTGATCAAATAATATGTAATATGAAAAAAATAAAATAT
This sequence comes from Pinus taeda, assembly GCA_000404065.3. Taxonomy (NCBI): domain Eukaryota; kingdom Viridiplantae; phylum Streptophyta; class Pinopsida; order Pinales; family Pinaceae; genus Pinus; species Pinus taeda. Next base: position 2,195 of record APFE031737069.1, read on the forward strand.
GAAATTATAAAGAGGCCAATTATAGATATATATTTTTTTTTGTGGAACTTGCTAGAAGAAAGTCTATGGTTGGGGTGGCTATGAGATCATAGGTCAACATTGTGTTTTGAATGGTGATATGAAATTTTACCATTAATTGGGCTCCTTGTCAACACAACCAACTATGTGTACATATTTATTTTGTGGTCCCTACTGAAAGCAAGTCAAAAGATGGGTTTGACTATGAGGTCGGAAGTCAGACTCATGGTTTGAATGGTCTCTCTCGACACTCCTGATTATTGATGGTCCCTGATCAAATTCGCTCTATCTACAATACTGCATGGAAACATTCTAAGTCAATGTTGTTTTAAATTTGAAAATTATTTATTTAAATTACAATTTTAGTGAATGGATTCTCAAAATATATATATAATATATATATATATATAATATATATATTATATATATATATATATTGAAAGTACTTTTTATCGTTTTATATTTAAATAATATGTTATGTGAAAAAAAAAAACAAATTATAGACATGTATGCTTGTTTTGTGGGCCTTTGTAGAAGCAAGTCATAGGTTGGGATGACTATGAGGTTACATATAATTATATGCACATATTTATTTTGTGGGTCGTAGTGAAAGAAAGTCAAATGTCGGTATTGACTATGAGATCGAAGGTTGACATTGTGGTTCGAATGGTTTCTTTAGACATTGCTGACTATTGATACTTCTCCGCCCATTCAACTCCATCTTCAAATTTCATTTTTTCCTTTACAGAATGGGATAATGGGTTTGCATCTTTTAAACGTTTTATCTTATAAGTCTAATTTATTCAATTTATGTTTTTGTTGATAAAATAATAATAATAATAATAATAATAATTAATAATAATAATAATTCGTTTAAATTAATTTTGCAATTAATATAAAACGATAAATTATAAATAAGGCAATTATAGATATATGTTTATTTTATGGACCCTGTCACAAGAAAGTCTGTTGTCAGGTTGGCTATGAGATCAGAGGTTGGTACTGTGTTTTGTACAGTGCTATGACATTCCGCAATTGGCCTCCTTGTAAACATGTCCAACAATATGTACATATTTGTTTTGTGGTCCCTACTTAAGTCAAGTGGAAGGACAAGTCCATCTATGAGGTTGGAAGTCAAATTTTTAGTTCGAATGGCTATCTAGATAGTCCTCGACCAAATCGGCTCAATCTACAATACTGCATGGAAACATTCTAAATTATTTTTGTTTTAAGTTTGGAAACTATTTATTTAAAATAAAATTCTAGAGAATGTATTCTAAAATATATATACTATTATTATTATTATTATTATCCCATTTTAAGGTCACAGCCAAGCTAGACACCAAATTGGTGTATGAGACCCCATTGTTTGTGGGACAAGGGATCCACCTCCACACATCGATTTGACTGCTAAGTCTACGAAGGCATACATACTCTAATCCCCTCTGGTTTTGAACTTGTGACCTCTTAGGAGGAAACACATGCTCTTAACCATTCGACCCACTATATATATATTTGAAATATTTAAAACACAGTTTTATCAATTTATATCTAAAATACAACTCTGAAGTGTATCTAAATTTTGTGCTATAGTAAATTTTATATCAGTATCTTTTTTACCCCGTTTGTTGAGAATGTTCTTCTTTGTTTTTAATTTTTGCTTTTTATGCCCTAATAAATTTTAATTGTGACAAAAAACTAAATTGTTAAGTTTGATTGGTTTTACTTAAAATTTCGAATGGTTGCAAAATGAATTAAAATTTCAGTGAGTATTTTGATTATTTTGAATGATTATAATGTAGCGGAGATTTTATTTAAAGCATGTGAATATGGAATTTAAATGTATTCATATAATTTTGTAAATAGTATTTGGGTATTATCAAGTAATTAATTAAATTTGAAAATTAACTATATCATGATAGTTTGCGAAATATATATATAATATAATAATATATATATATAACATATATATATATATATATAATATTATATATATATATAATTATATTAATTTGATGATAGTATGATTCTATTATTGTTTAATAATGCTAAAATGCTTTATTCAATTAAGTTGTTTATTTTATCCTATTTTAATTCCATGGAGGTTAAAAATGCTTATTCACTAGTATTCTTGGACATCATTGTGATGTTGTGTCATTTATATGGGATTTAACAACAATGTATAAACATAGATATTCTAATAGTTTAAATAGTTAACAATACTTGTCTTGTATTATAATATATATATATATAATACATATACATAATACATATATACATAATAATTATATATATATATATTATATATATATTATATAAATATATATATATATATATAATTATTAAGTGATGTTAATTAGAAAACATGTTATTATTTTTATTAGTGATTTTTGTAAGTCGTGATACATTCCTTGATATTCAATGAACAAATGTTATTGGTAAAAAAAATAAAAAAAAAATATTGAATTGAGAAATAAAATTATGGAGTCATTGATACAAATTGCTAATATACATTATACTTTCTAGGTGTTTTATCTATATAAATAATGCATTGGTTTAATGCCTTCATAATGTTTATGTTGGGCCTATGAAATCTGTTTTTTTTAAATTTGATAAAATAATTTCCATTTTTAGTTGAGAAACATTTGTTTTTGTATGTGCTTTTTATTTTATAGGTATGGGATTGTAGTGTTTAGGATATTCTAGAAATTTGTACAATTTTGAATTGTCTCCGAATTTTAAATTGCTGACTACTTTTATCTATATGGAGCAATATCCAAAACTTCATAGATTTTTTGGAAATTTTAAATGAACTTTATTGTTGTCCATTAATTTGGGATTAAATTACATGTTACTAGTGGCTAGATTGCGAGTTAAGATTTTAAATGATCATTTGAATTATGGAATAATATTATTGTTTTATGTAGGAATTATCTATTTTTTTTAAACAAGTGGAAAACAATAAGAAAAAAAATGGAAACTAGGAGGAACTAAAGAACTTTACAACCTTGGTTATTCATAATTGTGGTGTTTAATAATATTTAATATCTAAACACTTAAAGACAACTATAAGGATATTAAAATACCGTTAGATACTTAGATTTTACTTTTTTGACCAATTAACATTTGGTCTATTTTGAAGTACAATGCCTAATCATTATTTGACTTGATGGTATAATGGATTCAGTTGATGTCTGCGAGTTTGGATGGAATATGTTATAAATCAAAATCTATGCAATTGTGAATGATTTTGAGCCATGGAATGTGTAGTTGTGGAATTATCAAATTTATTGGAAGAACTTATAAAAGAGGAGGAGTTTGATAATTAGAGCTTACATTATGCAAATAAATTAGATAAAAGGTAAAAAAAATGAGTGGTTTGAATTAAATTTCAATGGAAGGTGGATTAATTGCAGTTTTAATTGGTGCAAATGTTTATGTTGTTGGATGCAATATATTTGTTCAAATCCAGAGAACATTGAATGAATGTCAAAGGCCAACATGCAAGATTTTTAGTTTTTTGTGATTTAGATGTTAAATTTGTTGATTCACTATGTCTCAAGTGACAAATAATTTCTATATATTGTAATGCTAAAATCATGAGATATTAAATTCACATCTAGATCTCATAGTCATCTTTTTTTGTATATCTACTTGGAATTTGTATTCCAACATGAGTGGCTATGGAAGATTTAATTATTGTATTTCTAGAGAATTTTGGTGCAATATGTTTTGTTCAATTAGACACATTTACTAAAGTACATATACAATTTAATATAGTTATATAACTATGATTAATATTGAGTGATGCTTTTTATTTATGTGTTAATAGATAATGGTTTCAATGTCTAGCAAACAATATGGTACAAAGTTAGTTTGATCACCTTGTTTTGCAATTTAGTGTAGTTACAGTTCTATGATTACAATTGAGCAATGGTTTTTTATTTGCTATCTTAAATTAGAGTTGTTTATTATAAAAATCTATATTGCAATTTGTTTTTCAAGCTAATAATTGGATTTTATATGATTTATACAATTTGAAACAAATTTACTATTGTTTTAAAAAATTCTATAAGGAATTTTGGAAATTAAATATTGTGTTTTGAAATTTGTTAAAAAGGTAATAATGCTTTTGTTGCTATTATTTTAAATCTCATAAGTTTCCAGATTCCTTATGGCATTTTCATCCATTCTTTTGTCACAATGTTACATACTTATTTTCGTAGTATTGTGAAACCAAAAAGCAGGGAGAGAAGATAATCACAAAGACAAAGGAGAGAAGATAATACATGAGGTCTAAAAATTTCGTAGTATCATGTGTTTTGATTGGACATTCAATGAAGTCCATGATCTTAATGCTATAAATAATTGTCACATTTGGTCAAATTGTCAGTTTGTCTCAAAATACTTTATGGAAATAAGTAATAGTTTTGCACTGAAAAGGATCAGAATTGCAAGAAATTGATCACCAGTTATCAAGATTCAATATACATAAATTAAATAATTTCTTATATTATCATGGTAACTATTTATTTGCATCATTTTCTATTTTTCTTCATTTTTTCTATAGTTCAGTTGAAATACAACATGAAATTGTAAACCAATTTCGACTTTGCTTATCTCATGGACATGATGTTGCTTTACATTCATTGCATACATAATTGATGTGTGAATACATTCAATACCTTCATCATGTTAATTATTTTGCAATGTACTTGAAAGGATTCTATACACCTTCTTTAATTTATGCTCAAACTACAATTAGCTTATGGGGGGATATGAAATGATCCTTCAAGTTGCTGTCCATTCCATTCAATGTTTTGGATATTTACAAATGGTCGAGCATATCTATGTTTCAATTCAGACAGTTATTGCTATCAATATAATATTTTTCTACATAGTCAAAATCTTGCATGTGGACATTTTGAACCACAAATGCTACATAGAATAGTAGGTACTGTAGCTTTAGTAGATAGAACAATTAGCCCATGCATTTTCCCATACCAATTCTGACATGGAAAATTTGACATGTTATCAATTGAGTAAATCTTATTTGAACAAGGTTTCATGATCTATTGAAAAAATTTCAATGGGTGTGATGACTCTTTGTTTGATTCTACTTGCACATTTGAATGATGGTTCTATATATCTAATATCAAAAAAATAATTGCAATGTTTTTTTTACAATTGTTTCATTTGAAATGATGATAAAGCTATCAATTGCTTACAACAACACTTGAGTACTAAAAACATTGAACAAGAGAAATTTCTCAATGATTGGCAAGCCTATATTATAAATATATCAATGACATATGCATATGGAAATATAGAGGGAAAATGTTTTACAATAAAACGCATATGTGAAATCATTGAGGTTTACATACGTATCATATATATATATATATAATATATATATATATATATATTTTTGTTTCTATATTCCATATATATAATATATATATAAATAATAATATATATATGGAATATAGAAACAAAAGATATTTCCTTGAGATTCTATTAATAAAAAATTTGCTCCAAATTCATGTACCTTATGCATATAAGAATATCTACAACACACACACATTTCTATGCAATTCCAGATATTCAAAATGTTGAGAATATTAGTGACATTGACAATCCATCACACATGCTCAAAGGAATCTCAGAAAGAGATAACTGCAAGCCAAATTCAGGTGTACCTTGTACATATCTTATTAGCAAAGAATATAGGTTTACCAGATGGTCTACTAAATTGAAACATTTGTTAACTCATAACATAGTATACACATAAAATAAATTTTTTGTAGTATCAAATGATTCCACATCACCAAATGAGGACAATAATCCTTTTTCAAAATAGACACAAAATAATAAAGAAGTCTCCACTTATTTTTCTAATGCTTATAGTAAGTGGTACACTCACTTACATTAATTGTAATATTCAATACGAGTAGAAGGTGCTATAATACAAGAAGCACAAAATAAACATGTAAAGTCAAATAAAGAAATTTTGGCATATTTTCAATCAATCCAAGATACACCTACATATGCATTTTGCATTTGTGATATATTATCTTTTGGAAAAAACATGCAATCTATTAACAAAGACATATTATCTACTATTTACTATTTTGTGCTTGCTTCATAGTTCAAAACCATTAAAATCATTGAAAAAATATGAAAATATTGTAATAATGCAATACTTAATGAAAAAATTCCCTACATTTGCATCACCTCTTTATATTCGACGAAATGAAAAAAAATAATATATATATATATATATAATATATTCCATTGCACAAATGACATATTTGGAAGAGAGGTTAGTGGCACCAAAGATGTATTTTTCATGAATAAGAAAAATTGGCTACAAAACATCACAAATTGGATTATCAAGAACAATCATAAATATTCCTTCTAGTCTATATAGAATTCAAAGAGAACTACCTAAAGAAATGGATGGCACTATGACAACAAATATTATGTTTAAAAGAAACTTGGAATAAAAAGTGCCTATTTGTCTCAAAATATTTAACCTAAGAAAGTGATGTGTTCATTTCATGACTTGTGCAACACATCTATGTACAAAATAAAACAAATAGAAATTAACTAGGAATAGGAAGAACATTTTGATTGAAGTAGACAAGATCATCAGAACAATAGTTCAAAAATGAAGGAACTAGACTCACCTTGTACCTTTAGAGGCCCACCTTATCCATGGTCTTGGTACAATAATAATACAGATTGCACCTTCTAAAAGGGTTTGTCCCCTATGAATTTTTCAAGACAAATTGTATGAAGAACTAAACTTCCGGACATTGTTATTTATATCAATTTGCCCTACTATTTTTATTAAATGCTTTGAAAAAAAAAGGTCTAATAATTGTATTTGTTGGAAAAGTTTCATATATTGCACATGGTGTTATATTCCACTCAACTTTGCATTCTCCACTTTCACGATGGAACATGGTGCTATTGGCTTCTAATGAACTTAATTTTTTGAGCAAGGAATATGAACAACTAAAATTTCCATTGATAGATGAGTCTTATGATTAATTGGGTCTCTATTTCTTTATAGTATTGACAAATGACTCATTGAAATTAGTCATACTCTAGCTTGCCCATTTTGGAGCCTTGACATAATATTTTATGGTAAGCCATGTCAAGCACAACTTGTACATGATTGTTGGATATTTGAACAAGCACATCTTAAAGGAACCAATGCTCCTTATAATTTTTGGAAAGAAAATGTGAAAACTTATGAAATAAAACATGTAATGCAATAAGACAATATAGAATTTATATCCATCTTAAAAAAAATTAGGACATGTTCACATACTGGTGTTGATCTTGCATTCTTGAACAACCATTGTTATAGATCAAGACCAAATAATCCAACTTCTCCATACCTATTTTATTTAAACAGGAATGTAAATGAACATAATGAAAGAATGTTGTCTCTCATCAACAAAGAAGCAATTATACTAAATGCATATGATAGAACAATTGAATAAAAAATATAGAAATCACAATAAACATATGAAACTATAATTTCCATATTCTACTGTGCTAAAAGAAAATATGTTTGTTGAACTAATTGGCAGAAATTACAATATTCATGATAGCTTGGTCAATGCTGCTGAAGGAATTTTTAGAGCATCAACAACATTTAAAAATGGTGCAATTTGGATCGAATTTGTTGATCGAGTTGTTGGCACTAATCAACAGGAAAAATGGCACATCTTTACAAAGATGGGATACTTTTTACATGGACACTTGTTACTAGTGTTTGTAGGAATAGCGGATCAAAGAACATAATTTGTTTTATAAGAGAACAATTTCCTATACAACTAGCATGTGCATGAAATATACATTGATCACAAGGGTTAATAATTCATAAATTGTCTTTTGACCCAAAAGGAGTTAGGAAACATGGACTTATTTATTCTACACTTTCTTGTGTCAAATATATTAATTGTTCTATTTATTAAACAAATTGGAACATAGTAACTTTTCTCTAAATGGAAAAGTTGTTATTGATCTAAATAGACTTAGACGAAATGACTAGTATGAGCTTGAATATAGCATATCAAAATAAAATACTTGATGATTGAAAAATATGTCCATTGAACACTCATAATTTTTCCTTGCATTTTAAAGATATCATTGTTAGCTATGATCTAATGAGTGCTGACATTTTTTTTTTCCAAGAAATAAAAGAAAAATCCTATCCATCAAATTCATCATTGTCTAGCAAATATGACTACTTACATTTATACCATTTACATGGAATTATCACATACTATATAAAAAATATTGTGGTTGAGAATCAAATCACTTAACAAAATATGAATTTGAATCAATAATTTCAACATTCCATGTTGAGAAAAAACCCAATATAGTTGCAAATCTATATATTGCACCAAATGCAAAAATTGAAGAGATAATTAATTTCTCAAACTCATTTTAAATCACAGATGCAATAACTAGCCAATTATGCTTGTTGGTGATTTCAATATGGACATGTTGCAAACTAGACATAAAAAAAAAAAAACTACTTTCATTTATTCAAAATAATGACTTCAATCTTGATACAAAAACAAATGACAATTGACTATAACTCAATGCTAGATCACTTTTGGACAAAACTTTCAGCTACTATTGTTTCTTTGCATGTATTTGATGAGCCTTATTGGACAAATCATCATACAATTTATCTTACCATATTTTTGTTGTCACCTTGAGTCATTTTTGCAATGTTTTTAGTCTATAATTTCATTGTTGACTTGTCATAATATTTGTCACATTTGCAAACATGCACCTTTGACATATGCCTTGACTTGCAAATATTGAAAAAAAAATCCCCACAACAAAAAGCAAGTAAACAATGAAAACATGCAAATATCAAATTCTGATAAGTCTTTAAACCATGAACATAAATTTGTTCTATTTCTCTTGTATAACTATAAATTTTAATTCAATTCTTGTTCTATTTCTCTTGTATAACTAGAAATGTGGCATGAGAAAACACCTAATGCATAATATCTTTTAGTTTTTGTAAAACAAGAAGCAACCTCTCTTTCTTCTGAAATAAGTTAGGATCCCTCTTCCACCCTAACACAATGAAAGCCTTAATGAATTATGCCAAAGTGCATGTAAAAGAAAACTAATTAAATAGAAGGGTAAAGTAATGAGAAATGTTTCCTAGACAAAGAGGTGATGCAAACAACTTTGCCGGGGTATTGAACAGGTTTGTCGACAACAAAGAAATGCTTGTGATTTATTGGGAAATTCCATCGAGCTACTGAATAGGCTTACTGTTAGCGAAGTACCACCATAAACTCTTTAAAATTCTAAATATAATAATCCCACTGTCATGTTCTCTATATCATTTTCAAAGTTTTGCATGCATGAGATCTTGATGTGGTGTTTAAGGACAAACATAACCTAGCTATGAAAAGAAATGAATGACATATTTATAAATGGTTAAGTAACTCAAGTGGTACCCATGGTATTTAATTAAATACTTCCTTGCTTTTACTTTAAGACTCAATTTATTTAAGGGACTAAGGAAGAGATCTTGGATTCTACCAATGGTTTTCCATTTGTTGTATTTAATACAACAACACCCAAAATTTTTAGCCTACCACACAAATTTTGGGCCCCCCTTTTCTTTTCAAGGTAATAAAAAGCTATTTCTATGTCTCAATTGGTTAGATATTTCAATGACCTATCTACCATTAAATGTTATGGTTTCTCATGCTTGCACACTGCATATTGTATGTTGGAGGTGAGGAATACATATGTTGTTTCTTTAATACACCTTGAATTTATGGACATACACCCCAGTTTATTCAAAGGTTGTAGTTTTGTTTTCTTTCCATTTTTTTTATCCTCTATGTGTGGCCTTATTGAGTTTTTTAGAGGTTTCCATTGGAATCCAAGAATACCATAGTTGGAATGACCAGCAACTATTTTCACACCTACTTTGTTTAATTTGAAGTGCGCCCTACCTAGCAATTTAGCTTGGTGCTGAGGGAGGGAGAAGACATATTTCCTTTTCCATTCTTTTGCTAGTTTTGGAAAGTCAAGGGTGTCAAGATACATTTCATCAATGGGGTCGATGAAAATTTCATGAATATATGATAGAGGGACCAAGGGTTCTAGGTGAGATGGTAGATGAAGCGGGGGTTCAATAGTGGAGGAGAGCTGGGTTGTGGAGGCATGTGGGGGAAGTGTTGAATCTTTCATTTCCACCTCTGCATTGGAATATGATGTGCTCATAGTCAAGAGTTTTCTTCGAGATCTCATCTTGATAATATATCTCAATTGACTATGAAAGTGGCTTTGAAATGTTCATATGTACATAAATTCTAGTGTATGAGATATATCGAGCCTGCTTAGTCACCTTCCAGGACTTGACGTAGTGTCCAAGAGAATTATTGGTTCTTGCCAGGGTCTCCTCATCCAAAAATTCCTGTGGTAAGGAGTGCATGTGAATCCATATTGGTGTGGCTACGAAATCCTCCTTATTTGGTACAAACCATTTTTTTTCCAAAAAAAAAGGTAAATCCAAATGAACTAGAAAACTATGGCTCATTCTCAAGCACTCCCATTTTATTCTCTAGATTATAAAAGACACTTGTGAAGAAAATCTCCATGCTCAGTCCTAGTTTTATTTTCCCTTTAGGCTTTCATTTAAGTTGAATCAATAGGGTCTGGGCCTTTTTAATGGCCATATGTCTAAGAAATTTCCAATTGGAGCATGATCCTTCATACAGTAAATACAACCTCTAATGTAACTGGAGCAAACTTCAAATTTTGGGTCGATAATTTCCTTCGGTAAGCAAATTCTAGGTCATGTCTCATTGGTGGGAGATATGGTTGCTCGGGTTTTTTCTTATTACCATCTAGGTTTGTCCCACATTGGACTGATTTGTGGCAAGGTTTCCCTGAATTGTTAAGTTTTAAAACAACATGAGTGTAGGAAGAAGAATGACTCCTTCCACCGACATCTGCCATATGAAGAACAATAGATGAATCATGCAATATCCAATTCCCAATATTAATCTCGAAATTAAGAATATATCACTTAAATATTAATTTATGAATTATATATATTTGTTTCAAATTTCATATTTTAACTAATATTGATAATCATAATGTTTTCAAGATTAATCACATCATTAGGATATTAATCACATTATTAAGATTTGGTCGACATTTCGAACCAACTAATGTGGTCCATCCTTAGGACAAAGGTGAAAAAATCAATCAATGTTAAAGAATGAATAGTAATGTGAAAAAATTGATCAATCTTAAAGAATAAATAGCAAGGATACATCAAGATAGAGAGTAAGCCATTAAAAGTTAGTTATTAAATTAATTAAAATAATATTTAATTATAAACTAGCTATTAAAAATTAACTCTTATTTATATATATGATAATAAATAATATCTCTAATAAAATACTATTAAAAATTCAAAACATCTTAGTATTATATTATTTAAAGGAATAAAATAATAATTTTTAAAATAACAATTTAATTATTTAATAATAATTTAAATTATGATTTAAAAAAATCATAATATTATTGAATTAATAAATAAATTGTAAATTCATAAACCACATCTTTCTAATATTTATAAATAGAATTTATATATTCAAAATCAAAATATTCCATTTTTTATTAAAAAATTATAATAATCAAATTAAAATTTTAGTTAAACAAAAATAAAAGCATAAATCCAAAATCTATTACAAAACTTATCAATTAAGTAGATGGAAAAAATCAAACTTATCAACTAAGTATCTAAAAAAATCAATATAAAAAACACATTCATATATATATTCTTTTTTATTTTAACTAATAATTATTTTTACTAAAAAAATATAATTTTTTATCTAAAAAATAAAAAATTTATCTATTTAAATATATTATTTTAATTATTAAAAATAATTATTAAAAAATAAAATATTGATATATATTTTAAATAAAATCACTTTCTAAATTCATGATAAACATCGTCGAATTTTTAACAAATACATAAAGGTTTAATTTAAAGATATATATTTATAAAACAGCATTAACACATACTTATATCATCAAATCATCACAGATTAACATATAATTTATTATTATGTTATATTAAAATTTAAGCACATAAACAATGAAGAATACACCAATAAAGAAACATGTATGTATCATCACATATATCGGGGTATAACTTTTCAAGAGTGTTGACGTATAAGTTAGTGTTATATGGAATAATCTTTTAGCTTAATCAAAGATTTACACGGGAATCTAAAATCTTAATCTTCCCATCAAATACTTTCGCGTGAATCTCATCCCAACATCTCAACTCAAAATCTTAATCTTTTAACAAGGGAACCCACTGTCCTGGCGGTAGTCCCTGCCGGGGTCTGCCACAACAACAATACAAAATTGTAATTATAATTGAAATTCTAGTTTTTGAATACAAAATTGTAATTATAATTGAATTTTTGGTTTTTGAATTGTTTAGAAGCTTGTTTAGAAGCTAACACGTAGATGTGTTTAACTGGTAGATGGGTTTTATTTGTACCAGGGTTTTATTTGTACCATGCATTGATGCAAAGCTGAAACCAAAAGCCCCTATGATATTGGCAAGCCATTTCAATCTTCCCAGATAGGTCCTTCAATTAGCACGAACAGTACAGAGAACGTTCTATCCATTGCCATCTTCCCACATAGGTCCTTCAATCAGGACGACCGACATAGAGAGCATTCTATCCATTGAGCGTTCTATCCATTGCCATCTTCCCAAATAGGTCCTTCAATTAGGACGACCAGTACAGAGAGTGTTCTATCCACTTGCTATCCTTTTTAATGAGATTGTTTGTTCCAATTTCTACCCCTTCATACTGCTAAACTATTATATGTCCTCACATTTATTTTACCGATAATAATATTTTTAGAAAAACCTGAAACTTGCCAAATAATGATATTTTCATACAAATCTGAAACTAGATGATTGGTGAATTTGGAGTATTACTCTCATTGAGAAAAATGGTCTCTCAATTAAACCTTTGAGCACAAAGCTTATGAATCTATTAGTTCACATCACATTAAGTTTCCATAAATAGTTCACAAGAGAAGATTAGGAATTTAAAATAAAATCGCAAATGATCGCTTATTTTGACCTATAACATCCAAATAAGTTATCATTGACTTTTTAAAAATCAAATTCATACATTCACCGACCAGTACACCTTTGCATTATTGTTATGCCATTTTAATGTGATTTTAAATTAATGACTTTTTCAAAATCAAATTCGCACATTCACCAGCCAGTACACCTTTTCCTTATTGTTATTTGACATATGGCGTTCCAGGAATAGAATGACCACAGTGGTTAAACATTAGGGTTACCCATGAAAATAAAAAACATTATTCAAAAGTCTTGTCTGAAACCCTTTGCATATATTCTGCTACTCCAACCTTCAAAAACTGAAAATAAAAAGCATTATTCAAAAGTCTTGTCCAAAATCCTTTGCATATATTCTGCTACTCCAACCTTCAAAAATTGTTAGCTACGGTTATAGATTCAATACATACTCTTTCATGAAAATAAATTATCTCAAAATTATTTAGGCATCATGTATGGTGAAGTAGGCCTGAAATTTTTTTTTTTTATCAAAAACAACATTGACATTACATCCTTGCATAAAATTTAAGTTGATAGGGAAGGATGATTGGAAATTCATAAGCCTGGCCACAAACAGGGTTAACTACCGCCAGACACAAAACCACAATTTGTATTATGCAAAGTGGCAATTTTTGTTAGAGAATCCAATTTTATTATTTTGGTGTCTATCAACCGTGAAGCTAATGAGGGATTCTGTTTGTTGGCCAGTGAATGCTTTGTTAAGGAGTTTGTGTGGCTATCCAAGTGACATGTTCAGATCTTGATTTACCTGTGCGTCGGGTTTGGGGCTATGTAGTGTACGAGGAAATTATAGTGGTAGCCATCAAAGATCGACCCATGTCTTGCAAATATGGGAGCTAGCCCGTTACTGATTCATCCTCCCGTCACAATAAAAAAGACACAAACAAATAAGGGTGAAGAAAATGAGATATGAAAATTATATGTTGATTTGTCTTTACAGTTGAATTTAAAGATATAATTGTGTACAGTTGAATTTAACAATATAATTGTGTTCTAAGTTTTTGAGTTTATAACTGGAATTGGATAATATAATTTCTGGTTAAATTGGTTCTTTTAATGCATAAAAAAATTCAGAATTCTGAAAACTTTCAAAATATAGTCAATCTATCAACATTTAAAACCTCAAATTTATTATTGTAACTAAAACTCACAAGAAGAAGGAAACATATCTTCGAAGTGGGACTGGAGCCGTGATCACGTGCAGGAAGCTAGGGTTTTGACGACGGTCTAAAGGCTCGTTAGCTGATCAGCGAGATTGGTTTCAGAAAAGGATAGGAATCGCGCAGGGAAGGGAAAGAATGGAGACGGAGCAAGGGAGGGGTGAGATACCCTCCTTCAAAGCTGCATTAACAATGGAAAATAGGAAGGAAAGGAAGAGTGACGGAGACCGAACCAATGAAGGAGAAACTTCAGAAGCAGGAGCGCAAAGGCGATCAGGATTCCAAAGAAAATGCCTACCAAGGACAACGAGCTGACCCAGGTTTGTAATCCCACCTAATAGACTAGAAAATTATAGAAGCCACATGAGAGATTATGCCTTGATCTTCAAGTTCATAGGATATTGGCGAGCTGAGAAGGATCTTATGAGATGGATCCATCAGAGGTGGAAACCAAAAGGAAATGTAGAGGTCAAGTTGGGAGCAAAGGGGTTTTTCACTGTCATATTTTCCAATCTAGAAGATAGAGGTAGTGTCTTTGAGGAAGGACCTTATTTCATGAACAACGCTGGTCTGTTCATGTGAGAATGGGTAGATTGCTACAACCCAGATAAGGAAAGGATGTTAGCTGCCCCGATATGGATAAGACTCTTTGGCCTACCATCAAAATTCTGGGAGCCAGAGATTCTTAAAGGCATAGGAAATACAATAGGCTCCTTTGTTAAAGTGGCAGAAACAACAAAGAAAGGCAAATACAACACTTATGCTAGAATATGTGCATACATGAACATCATAGAGCCTCTTCTAGATACTATTGAACTGGAATATCATGATGAGCTATGGCATCAACCTATAGACTACGAGCATATCCCATTTCGCTGTAGAAGATGCCACGAATATGGCCGTCTTTTTAGAGAATTCCCCATTACGCTAGCTGAAAAGGATAGGGAAGCAGAAAAAGGAGGGAGCAATGCAACAAGGAAAATAGGGGAAGAAGAAGAGGACTTCAGAGGAGTGCAAAGAAGAAGAAGAAGAGGAAGTAAAAAGATACCGATGGATAAACAAAAAGAAACCCAGAAAACAGGATCAACAAACATGTTTAAATACCTACAGGAAGAAGGGTTGGATACAGAGGCAAGTGAGGAAGAAGAAATAGAAGGAATGGAGGTAATAACTGAGAAAACAAACAAAGAAATAGATAACATGAATAATGAACATGGGGTAGAACTCCCAAGCGAAACGCAAGGAGATCAAGGAGACATGGAGATAGATCCAAAAAAAACAAAAGGAGAAGAAGAAGAACAAGTAATGGCGAGACTTCTACAGGAATGGAAAAGGCTTGATGAAAGATTCATCCCAGAAGAGCAAAAATAAAGATATAAAGAAGCATTTCAAATATATAAGGAAAAAAAGAGACTAACAGAGGAGAAGGAAAATAAAAAACCGGAGAAACGGGAAATGCAAAGCATAGGAGCGGGTAGCATTGGCAAGGGAGGCAAAAAAAGAGGGAGAAGAACAATGAGTGAAATGATACAAGAAGTGGGTGAGATGCTCGTTAACTCTGGAAGAGTGATACCTCTCTCAGAGGTCTTCGAATCGCCCCCAAAACTGTTAACATGATTATTACAAGCTGGAACATAAGAGGCCTCAACAACAGAGGCGAACAAAGGTATCTGAATGAAAGATTGAAAAAAGAGAAGCCCAATATAATGATAGTACAAGAGAAAAAAATAAGTACTGTGAAAATGAGAGAAATTCTGAATAGAAACAGGAGTAGATATGAAATGATGGGACAAGATGTGATCGGAAGCGCAGGAGGTTTGGTAATTATCTGGAATCCAGAGGAAATACAATTTAGTAACTGGATGAGCTTCCCAAGAATTTTATCAGGAACAACAAGTATAGTAGGAACCACGAAGGAGGTTATTATAACAGGTGTGTATGGACCACATATTCATAGCGAAAAGGAAAACTTTTTGCAAAATCTAAAAGCCTTGCGATGCCTAATACCAGGAAAACAATGGATAGTAGGAGGGGATTTTAATCTAATTAAAACCTGAGGCGAAAAATGAGGAGGAACAAGGAGAATGGACAAGGCAATGGAACAGTTTGTAGATCTCATAAGGGACCAACACTTGATCGATATTCAAACTATCAATGGAAATCATACGTGGAATAATCGAAGAGGAGGAGCTAACCAAATAGCCTCTTGCCTTGATAGATTCTTAATCTTAGAACAAATAATGTTGAAGCATGTTTTCATAGAAGCCACCATTCTCCCGGTAGCAGGATTAGGCCATTGGCTGGTTAAATTAGAGATAGACTTAAAGCAAAGGCCTCCCAACAAGCCCTTCAGGTTCGAAGCTTTCTGGCTGAGAAATGAAGGACTGATGGAGAAGTTAGAAGAATGGTGGAGGATGAGCGATCAAAGAGGAAAAAATAAGATGCACACCTTTCAACTCAAACTGAAGGAAATGAAGAATAAGATAAAGAAATGGAATAAAGAAGAATTTGGTAACATTATGGAAGAAAAAAAGAGACTAGAACAAAGAATGGAAGACCTTCAACAGATGGACATCCTAGAAGGCATAAAGGAGGAGAGAACAAAAGAAGAAGGTATGATATTAAAGCAGCTAGAAGAAAGAAGGAAACAAGAAGAGATTTTATGGAAGCAGAAATGAAGGGTTCAGTGGCTTAGGGAGGGAGAGAGGAATACTAAGTTTTTCCATAAAGCAATGGTTGAGCATAGACAACGAAACTGAATATTCTCAATAAAAAACCAAGAAGGGGAAAGAGTTCTACAACATGAATAAATTGAAAAAGTGCTGGCCAATCACTTCAAAGACATTCTGAGGGAACCACAAACTAATAGATCAGGTGCCATAGCAAAGATAAGCAGAGAAATTCCAAATCTAGTCACAAGAGATCAAAACCTCGCACTCATGAGGAAAATCACCATGGAAGAAGTGGAGGATATTGTTAGAAACATGAAAAGGAACAAAGCTCCTGGGCCGGATGGGTATACTGTAGAATTCTTCCAAGCGGGGTGGAAGTTTCTTGCAGCAGAAGTTCTGGAAGTTGTAGAGGAGGCCAGAATAAATCAAAGAATATGGCCAGGAATAAACTCAACCCTTTTAACCCTTATTCCTAAAACTAATCAGGCAGAGCAAGCTGATGGCTTTCGCCCTATAGCCCTTTGTAACGTAATTTACAAGATAGTGGCTTCAATTGTAGCTCAGAGACTAAAAATGATCCTGCCAAGTATTATCTCCCCAGAGCAAACTGGGTTTGTGGAAGGAAGGCAAATTTTGGATGGGCTAGTGGTGGCTCAGGAAGTTCTCCACACACTGAAAACGAAAAAATAAAAAGGTATGCTAATTAAACTTGACCTCTCAAAAGCCTATGATAGGCTAAGTTGGAAGTACCTATAAAGGATCCTTAAAGCCTTTGGATTTTGTGATAGATGGGTAAACTGGGTCCTAAGCATGATCTCTATTCCAAATTTCTCTATTCTGCTGAATGGAGCGCCAACAACAACATTCAATGCTACAAGAGGCCTCAGACAAGGGGACCCCTTATCCCCCTTTCTCTTCATAATTGTAGCAGAAGGATTAGGTAGATACTTTAAAAAAGAATTAAGAGAAAGGAAAATACAAGGCCTCAAATTATGGGGGAATCAAACCAGAGTCACACACCAACAATTTGTGGATGACATAATGATTTATTGCAAAGCAACCCTGAAAGAAGTCAAAAGGATAAAGAAAATTCTAGAGATATTTATGGAAAGTTCAGGGATGGAGGTGAATAATGACAAATCCATAACATTTTTCTTTAATACTGTGGATCCTATTAAGAATCATCTAACCAGGGTCATGGGATATAGGACAGGGGACCTCCCTACCAAATATTTAGGAAGTATGCTAGACTCATCTACCCTTAAAATAGGAAATTGGAAAAATATCCTTGAGAAGATCATGAAAAGGCTGGAAAATTGGAATTTTCGTGCTCTGAACCTGGCAGCAAGGGTAGTGCTGCTCAAAGCCACTATACAGGCTATTCCGATATATCCATTATCCGTGATGGCTGCCCCTAAAGGAATTTGTAATAAACTGGTCGAGATTTACAAAAAATTTCTATGGGGGGGCCGAAGCAACAAAATAAGTGGGCCCTCTATTGCTGGAATAGTCTAACCAAACCCAAGGAAAAAGGTGGCGTAGGCCTCAGAGACCCATGGACCTTAAATCAAGTACTCGCTGCCAAATTAAGATGGAGATGGCTACAAGGGGGGCCAGATTTATGGAAAGAAATCTGGACTGTAAAATATAATATGCCTCTCTCCCCTGAAGAAATTATAAGGGAACAAAATATGCCTCGAGGATCGGATATATGGAACTTATCCACCCAAAACAGGGACTTAATAGACAAACATATATTTTGCGAAATAAGAGGAGGTCAGATTGCGAGATTTTGGGATGAAGCCTGGCAGCAAAGGGAGAAAATGCTGAACCTACAAGGTATGCAAGAAATCTACAAAACAGGTGTGGATAGGAGCCTCCTTATAGTGAAAGATTACTGGACCGCAGAACCTGGAAATGAGGAATGGCGAGAATGGAAACCTCTGGAGGAATGGAAAAGGAATGCAACAGAAGATCAAAAAACAACATTCCGAAAGGAAATAGACTCCAGGAAGATAAAAAAGAGAGACGGGAGAGACATCCTTCGATGGGGAAAAGAAACGAAAGGGATATTTTCCATAAAAGAAGCCTACAAAGTTAAAACCCAGGACGATCAGTGGGAGGAAGAACAAAAGTGGAAAAGGATATGGAAAACAAAATGGTGGCCGAAGATTAAACTATTTGCATGGTTGGTAGGAAGAAAGCAGATTTTAACATGGGATAGAATTCAAAAAAGAGGCTTCTAAGGCCCAGCAAGATGTTGTCTCTGTAATTTAGAGGAAGAAGATCAGGAACACCTGCTTAATGGTTGCAGCGTGGCACAATTCCAGTGGGAGCAAACGAAAATTCTATTCGCGACAACAGCAAGAAACCCGTGAGACATATTTCAGACCCTTAGCGATTGGGGAGAAGGAAAGTTTCAGAGAAAAATAGTTAGAAGAGCGTGGAGCATATCAGCAGGCTTCAATGTATGGAATCTATGGAAGGAACGAAATAGCAGAATATTTAAAGGGAAGTCTTCAGGTCTGGAGGAAATATGGAAGAGAAGGCTAAGGCAAATTAAAGAGTCAATCCTAGCGGAGAACTGGGCAGATGAGGATTGGAAAACAACGAAAGATGAAATAGAGATTCTAAAGAAGCTGAATGTAGAACAGGGGATGATCTACCATCAAAACTCCAAGTAGAACCATCAAACAGCAAATCAAAGTTGTGCGGTTTATAGAAAGCCTCCAGAAGGGTTTATTAAACTCAATTTCGACGGAGCTGCTAAAGGGAATCCTCGACCAGCGGGTTAGGGTGGAATATTCAGAAATGGAGAAGGGGTTACAGAATGGATCTATGCTGAACATGGAGGAACAATGACCAATAATGAGGCAGAATTCATGGCTGTATACAAAGGCCTTAAAATTGCCAGAAGAAATGGTTACAGGAAGTTAGAAATTGAAGGAGACTCCACCCTGGTTATTAATTCGATAAGGAAATTAATCCAAGGAAAGAATTAGGAGAAGGTAGTGAAAAGTTGGCGAAGTGCAAGCACAGTCCGAGATATAGGGGAAATGTTGACAGGAATCGACTTCAAGATCACTTCGTATGTAAGACGAGAGGGCAATAAACACGCTGACTGCCTGGCGAATTGGGGAAGCAAAGAACAAATGGATCTAATCGACGACAGCTGGACCAATCAGGTAACGCTGGCAATATGGGATAGGTTAAAACAACTCATTAGTAATGATAATCATGATGTAGAACAGGGATAACTACAACCCCGCGTGGAGAGGGAGAAGGAGATTAAGGCATCATCAGGTGGCAATAAGGAGAGGACAGAAGGGTCACGCCCTAAACGCCCTCACAGCGATAAGTAATGATTTCTCAACAAGACATGGACGCGGCCCAAAACAAAAATTGATTCACAATCCCAAAGCTCTCATTCGGGGTAATAGTGGCATGCGCAAGGTGGAGCATTCTCATCATACGAGCAAAGGTGGTAGGGAAGCTATAAGGAGGAACATAGGAGGAATGAATAACAAGAGAAATCCGAAGAAGGTGGCGAGCGAAACGACGACCTGGAAGAGAACCCCTAACCAGCGCCTCAAACATTCGAAAATGGGTGAGTGAAGAGATAAGGCTGTCCAAGAGGAGAAGGTCACGACTGAGGGAAGGCACTGCGAGTGGGACAGGGCTAAAATCGAAATTGAAAGCTCGGAGGAGTTAGATTGCAGACAAGATAAAGAACCCAGAGGTAAGCGGTTCGAAACTGGGCAGAGCAGTAGAGGCTCGAAGCAAGTTAAGGAAGGAGGAGGGCGAAAGCAATAGAAGAAGAGAGGAAGGGGACGCCCCCGTCAAGCCACCAATAATGCAGAGTGTAACAGGACGCAGAAAAGGCATAAAAGAAGGAACAGGTCTATCACTCAGGCTGTGCACGAGGCTAAACAAGCATATAATCTAGATTCAAATGCTCACATAAGGAACATTATCGACCCCATGGAAGAGAAGGTGTTAGAGGAACCCTCTGACCCGGAAATGAACGATTGGTCCCTGCAGCTGCCGGACCCCGGTCACACGCGAGGCAGACTCACCTTGTACCGCCATGCACTTCACACTTATTGGGTCTTGAAGCACCTCCTGGCCAAGGCCATGGAGCAGGT
This sequence comes from Pinus taeda, assembly GCA_000404065.3. NCBI lineage: Eukaryota > Viridiplantae > Streptophyta > Pinopsida > Pinales > Pinaceae > Pinus > Pinus taeda. The sequence goes on from APFE031737069.1 coordinate 23,400, forward strand.
CGTGGCTGAGATGGTGGAGATGGCGTAGGACACAGCGGTGGCGAAAAAGGAAGTTGCAAATGTGGAGGAGATGGTGAGGCAACAGAACAAACACCTCAAAAAAATCAAAGCTATGCTGATGGAGCAGAGGAAAGACAGAGACAACATCAACATCGACTAAGGATTTGGAGTGTTGCGAAAGGCCTAGTTTTTCTTCCTTTTTCCTTTATGAATGTCAAAATCCTGTTTATTTGAAGCTTCATCTGGTTTTCCCTAGCGGCAGTAGTTCAGGGGGTTAGTCTAAATTGTATGAACAAAATTTAGTTTTTGGGATAAATCTGGGTGTTGAGGGCTTTTGTTTTCTTCTTAGTATGAAAGTTACCAGTTTTGATAACAGTAATGACTTTTGTAAGTATAGGATCCAACAGATATGGTTTCCCCACAGGGCAGATTGAGGAGCCTAAGTTTTGTACTTTTATAAATATTTGTAGATAATAAAATTACCGCACTTCAAAAAAAAAAAAAAACTAAAACTCACAAAAACATATACCCAACAAAGGGTTTAATAAAAAAAAGTAAGACTACGTTGAACAACAGTTCGTGTAAGATCTGATATGGCCAGATAAGGCGAGAAAGTTCCCATGATATGAACACTGACAAATTTAGCCTCGGAAAGGTAAAAACACACATTTCCAAAAAATCTAATCCAAAAGATGGAGAGAGGCTGACAGGAAATTAATATGCAATGACTTCAACAGGAGAAAAAAAGATGAAGCAGGCTCAAGGGTTTTAAACGATGGAAACTTTTTGACATTTCCGTGAAAAAACCTACCAAATGTAAATTCACAAGTTTGTCCCGAAACGAGATTTTAGGAATCCAAAATTCGTTCTTGGAAAAACCAGAAAGTCGAAGATTTGAATTTCCCAATCCTGGAAAAACCAGATAGCTGGGGAAAATAGACATAAAGATGACTATGCAATGACATCAACGAGAGAAAAAAAATGAAACAGGCTCAAGAGTTTTAAACGGCGGAAACTTTTTGACATTTCCCTGAAAAAACCTACCAAATGTCAATTCACAAGTTCGTCATGAAACAAGATTTTAGGAATCCAAAATCCGTTCTTGGAAAAATGGAAAGATGAAGATTTGCATTTCCCAATCCTGGAAAAACCAGATAGCTAGGGAAAATAGACAGAAATATGACTCTCAAAGGAAAAATTTATAGGGAATTCACTTGATTCTCAAAGACCCCCTAGTGATTCAGGGAAAACTTGGGAGATTTATACAGCAACAGTAACACCCCTTACATGTACACCACCAATTCCCAAGTCTAAAACTAAAATCAACACATGGTCTCGAAATAATGCATATCTCTAATAACTTGAAGGGAAATTTACAGGAAAATTTCAGTAAAAGAGCTTGTCTGACAATTTTGGTTTTTAAATCCTCCAGGTAACTATAAGAACAAATAAGAGAACAAATCAGAGACATCTACAAAAAGATCTTTACATCTCATATACACAATAGTTTTAAGGCAAGATATAAGCAAAAAGACCCAAACTCCTGTCTATTTAGTTATGAAGTAAATTACAACAAATCAGAGGCATATATTGTTCTAAAATGTCATCCCAAAATGGGGAAAAAAGACATGAGAATTCCGGATATAAAAGCTACGCTTCCCGAAAAAAATTTGCAAGTTTTACTGTAAAGATGTTGCTGTAATAATACGCTTACCTCTTTATCTTGAAGACGTCGTCGCCGAGCCTCCCTGAGAACACTCAAACTCCTTTCGATTAGCCACCAACCTTTCTCGATTGGAACCAGAATGCAAAAATACTAAAATGCTTTCCAAAGCATCTACAGAATCAGGAGAAAAACCGAAAATACTTTGGGACCTCATGAGAGAAGTCGATATACAGAGAAAAACTGGTGAAAGGGAATAAAGAATGAAAACATGGTTGAGCGAGAAAAAAGGAAAGAAGAATCCCAACTGGTATATGAGAAGGTGATCCCTAAGCCTATGATGAAACGAGAACCAAAACCCCTCAGCCTATTCTTTGAGCACTACAAGGGAGAGATTCAGAAAAAACAACGGCAACAAAGACCCGACCCGAGAGAAAAAATGCTATATGCTATTAGAACCGGAAGGAAAGTTGAATAGATTGGTGAATGGCACTTTCGAACGAACGACACAGGTAATTTGCATGAAGTGGACAGGTGTTAAATTTCTGAGTGTAACATCTCTGAAATAGAAGATACGTGGAAGACAAGTAAAACTATTCTGGCATAATCCTTAACAGTGGTTGCATTTATGATCCTGTAGGCCCGACGCAGAACTCGTCTGGACTAACACGGATCTCGGCTCTTCTCCAGTGAATTTTTAACAGCTATCGTATTTAGAAATATCCTGTAAATCCAGCTCCGATTATCTGCATTAAACACGGGTCCTCGGCTCGGCTCATACCAAAATCTATCAGTTCAAAACATTCAACCCAATTTTCACCAACTATTTTTATCCGTATCAATGAAAACCATTGGACTTCTTATCAATGAAAACCATTAGACTTCCAAAATTAAGAAATATTTTAGATTAAGAAATTTGATTTACTTAGGGTAGAACCTTTAAAAATATTTCACCGTTTTACATTTTAAAAGGACGTCCATCATTAATTTGTAACCGTACATCCTTAGAGAAATGACCAGATAGAAATAGGTGAAATTTTCATACCGAAAATCGAGACATCTGGTCTACATAAGGCAAAACATTTCCTTTGCACACGATAAATTGTGAATGCATAAAATTTGCGAAATCGCATATTTGCATAATAAATGGAAGATGTCAAGAAACGTGTGTTCCACTTGTGAGCAAATCTGCCCAATCAGCCCATGATACACTTAGTAAAGATTAAGTATACAACCTTGCTTCAGAAAGTTTTTATTTCCAGGCTTAAGGACCTTTGTATCGTATCAAGAAGTAGGGAGTATGAGTTTTATAAAAAAAGGACCAAATATATAAGAAACAATCTGTCTTTAACTTCGTGAAAATTAAAATAATTTTTTTTCTTTTCTTTTCCAATAAACCGGTCATACCTCTCTGGTCGATAATCATGTGACATGTGGCGAAGCTTTTAACGACTAAGAGATCTTCTTTTCTGCCGATCTCGAAACCTTCTTTTCGTAGCTTCTCTTCTTCCAGAAATTCATAGATCGCCATTTTTAGCAAGCCGAATGTTGCGTTCAGCGCCTCAAGTTCCCACTGAGGATCGTCGTTGTATGCCACGGCTGAAAGAATCAGCGCATCACCAAGCTAGACGGGATGACGATGTTGTTGGATTATTTGGCGAAGCATTCCACTCTCAGATACGGCATATTCTTTCGGGCCTCTTTAAGTCAATTGCAGAAGTCCAAATATTCTGAAATCCGATGGAGATAGGTGCGGTCAATTTTTTGACTGCGCCAATGTCTGTCGGATTCCCGAATATGGGAGATTTACTATTAGTCAACTTAATCTCAGGGCATTCCTTCCAATGCTAATGACGTCCATGGCTTTAAATAAAAAATAAAATTCCAGAAGCCTCCATCCACCCTATTTTTGAAACAAGAACGCTTACCGCGAATGACTAGATCCCTTCATTTTCTTCTATTAAAATGCGTTTGTATTAAAATGCCAACGGATGATAATGGCGAAGAGATGCTAATCATGTGAGGAATGAGGAAAGTTTGACTGGAGAATATAATTTTTAATGTACACAATAATAGGAGACGTCTCGGAGAATCTTTTAATGGAAATTGTTCAAATTGCACTGGACTTACCACAATGGTAATTCTATAAGTTGTTATACCCTCTTCTTCTCCCACCGCTACATGTCTGCCAATGGAAATGAGTCACTCTAGATCTGGATCTGGATCTTAATTATGATTGGCGTGAGCCCAGGATTACTATTGCAGGAAGTGTAAGCACGAGAATGAGAAACAACTTGAATATGTTGGAGTTGATTCGCCATAATTTGCTGGAAGTGGAGGATGAAGTTGATGACCAAGAGGTCGATCTCGCAGGAGAAAACCCGTCCTCATCACCATCATTTTCCTTCTCCCCCACAACCCTGCTGAGTGGTAGCTGGGATTATAAGCAGGACACTGCTGCAACTACCACCACCGAAGGCTCATGGAAAAATTACAGCAGCAGATCAACATCAAAAGTCAATGAGAATGAATTTACACTAGTGCAAGACTGTTTTTCTTCTTCTTCTCCTTCTGTATACATAGTTATAAGAGGAGCAGAGGAGTTTGAGGTGGTAAAGCATGAGTCACATGGGGAGGAGAATGGAGAAATGAAGCAGATCAGAAGGGCCAGGCCCTACAGGGGAGTCAGGTAGAGGCCGTGGGGGAAATTCATTGCAGAAATCTGAGATATAGCCAAGAAGGGCGCTCGATTTTGGCTGGGCATTTTCAGCACCGTTGAAGAGGCTGCTCTCGCATATGACCGTGCAACCTTCAAGATCAGGGGAGCGAGGGCTCTGTTCAACTTCCCTCTCACGTTCACTTCCGATGCAGAAAATGGATCAGCCATAGGTCAAATAACGCAGAAGAGGAAGAGCGGAAACAAGGGAGTTGAAAAATAAAATGGGGAATTAGGTGCAGGTAAATGAAATACACCATTCATTCTCAATTTTTGAGGTAGGGGTGCAATTTCACTTTACAGTGACATTGTTTATGTTCGTTAGCTTCAAATTCATTCATTCATTTAAATTTTACTGAGAATGGATTGCTAGAAGCAATGTGTTGCAAGTAATTAGTTTATTTTTTAGCGGAAAAGGATTGCTACATGGAATTTGGTGCAGTTCGCAATTGATGTGCATTAAATTTGATCTTACACAAACATTAAATCTTTCGCAGAGTATTTCTTTAGCACTAGTGCAGTAGAAATGGATTAACACAATTAACATGGTATTTAAAAAAGAACTTAGAAATGGAGTAACACAATTAACATGGTATTTAAAAAAGAACTTCATGAACTCTACAGAGATAAAGAGAGAATTTGACTGTAATTGTCTCCAAATCTTCCGCAGAGTATTTATTTAGCACTACTGCAGAAGAAATGGATTCACACAATTCACATGGTATTTAAAAAAGAACTTCATGAACTCTACATATATAAATAGAGAATTTGACTGTCATTGTCTCTATACTTATAAGACTGATTTATTTTTTCAGGGTTTTCGTCCTGTACAATCCTTACCCTTACATTTACCGGAGGGGAATGCACTAGCCTAGAGTTTGACCACCCTTATGCCCTATCTACACTGCAGAACCTTCATGTCGCTTAGAGAGAAATTATCAATTTGTTTCATGCATCTCGACTCCTTCGTGAGCCTGATGCGGCTTTTATTAATAAGTGGGAAAAGTCGTCTGCTCGCTATCCTTCTCACACCATTACCAATACCAATCGCTCCTTACCCTTTCTCACACCATTACCAATACAATGCTCCTTACTTTCCTATGCTGCCTCGGCCTTTTCCTAATCAATCCGCTTATGCGTAGTCTCCACCTCTTTAGCGAGCAACTTAGACCATCTATCCTTACGAGAAGGCTATATTTCACCCTTGCAACAATGATAAACAAATGTGTCGTACTAAGTTACTAACATCTCCGAGCTCTGCACTGGATCAAATCTCTTGTCAAGTACTTAACAAAAACCAGTAACAGTAATCTTGTAGCCTAGGTCACAAACCTTACCATAACTTGCACCCTTTCGTAGCTAATTTCCCCCGGTGACTGAGATTGCACGATAATCGACCGCTTGTTCTGGACGATAGAATCCGACCGCTGGTCGAAAGAAAGAATCAACCCAACGTTGGGATGGATATTAAACTGGTTTGCTGACTTGTAGATAGCACTAAAGTTGCATGCATGCAGATAGACATGTGGGAGATACAAATTTACGAAACTTTGGATAAAAAACATGTCCGTCAGAAAATACAGAATATCTTAGTTCCTTTCAAACTTTGGATAAGAAAAGCGTTGCAGGTGTATTTTTCCTTTGATACGCGCGAAGTTTCCAATAAGAGGTAAAAAAGAAAACTTTGGAGAAATGGTCTAGCACGCTAAATTGCCATCCAAAACTTTGGGTAAAATTTGCGAAACATAAAACATTTTGGTCATTAATTGATTGTGAGCGATCGATCGATCGCTAATAGTTCGAGGCAGGGACTAATAAAAAATTTACACATAAAGCTAAATTCTTAACCCTTTGAGAGATAATGTGCGCTTTAAGTTTCAAAATTTCTCATCGTATTCCAAATTTTATTCTTTGGAATAATTATGTGCACTTATCATTTACAACTAGTCTTAATGCAGCAACTATACACACTTGAATTATCCTATATCCCTAGTCTTAATGCAAAACTAATTATGTGCAATTGAAAGGTAGGGTAATATGTAGGTATTAAAATTGTTTGAAAAGATATTTTGATAATAATATTTTATAAATAAATTTAGATAACTTCTTCATTTAATATTAAAACTTAATTTAATTTTTTCTATGGTGTTTTGGATAAAAAGTGATCTGGTGTTTTGTTAAGACACCTTTTGATGTAAAGTGATCAGTTTAATTCTCTAGATAGTATATTAAACATGATAAAATGTAGTCCAACCAAAGTTACAAAAAAATCAACTTAAATTTAAATATTTCTTCAACTCTTTTAAAACTAAACTCATCCTAAACCTACACTTAACATTCTTAAATAAAAACACAAAAATTAATATATTAACACTCTTAATACACACACGTAGAATATAAAAACTCTTATATTCTAAAGAGTTCTTCGTGTCCACATTCATAATCTCATACGGAGGCTGAAGTGGTATTTGACAAGGATTTTCGGATGGCGAAGTGTTGGACGATGATGTCGAATTATGTAAAACATATGTTATTGTCAAAGTACTTGACGTGTTGTGTGGAGAGTATCACTGTGTGGTAAATGATTTCTGAAATCGTCTCCATTTAATGGGCAAATGCTTTATGACGAAATCAATTCCATTTATATGTAAATTATTGCTGTATAATTGACTGTAGCCAATAATTGCTGTATTGCTGTATTATTGCCAATAATTGCTGTATTATTTGCATTATTGGTGTCCAGATTCATAATCTCATACGGAGGGTGATGTGCTATTTGACAACGATTTTCGGATGGCGAAGTGTTGGATGATGTTGTCGAATTATGTAAAACATATGTTATTGTCAAAGTACTTCACGTGTTGTGTGGAGAGTACCACTGTCTGCTAAATGGTTTCTGAAATCGTCTCCATTCAAAGGGAAAATGCCTTATGACGAAATCAATTCCATTTATATGTAAATTATTGCTGTATGATTGACTGTAGGAAATTCTTGGTAACCGGGAGGGTGAATTTGTAATGAATCATTAACTTATTAAGTGTCAATTCCAGCTCTGTGTATATAAGGAAAAAATTTCTCTATGTAGCGATCGAATCGAATCAATTATCATAGGTAAAGTTTTGTCATCAAATCTCTATGTAAGTTGAGACTGTAGATTCATAATTGAATTCCCATCCAACCTTTCATTCATTTCCTATTTCTTTTTGTTTAAATCTCACATGCTTTTTCGATATTATTTCTTATTGTTTAAATCTCACATGCTTTTTCATTCATTTCTTATTTCTTTTGTTTAAAACTCCCCTGCTTTTTTGATATTATTTCTTATTGTTTAAACCTCACATGCTTTTTTGATATTAGACCGATATCATAGTTTAATTCCCATTCATAGTTGAGTTAGTTTGTTATTTGTTTGAATCTCCTCTCCTATAGTTTATAAGCGTTAGTGTTGGGGCATTTATCATGTAGTTCGGGTATGGAGCAAAGGTAGTTATTAACACTAATCATTTGGTTCCATGCTTATTGATCATTTAAAATTCCAATTACAATAAATTCAATTGGTATAGTTTAAATCTCAAAAGTCAAATATTAGTAGGAAAATGTGAGATTTTATTTATTTTTGAATGGTTAGATCTCACTTAAAAAAATCAAACTATGATAATAC
>APFE031737069.1:31619-76968 GCA_000404065.3 Pinus taeda
ATATATATATATTGATCAAATATTTTGAGGTACAAATTTCTTTTTAGAGTGCAAAACTTGAAAAAAATCAAACTATGATAATACATAAAATATATTTGACACCTATAATCGCTGGTTTTTAGTTATTCAAGGAATTGGAGTCCCTTGAGAGATGATATATTTATGTTTTCAATTACAAGGCAACGTACTTCACACGACAAGGTAAGATAATTGATATACTATTATATTTATTTACACACTAACAATTATGTGTTTATGGAAGTATGATGCATGCATTGCACGACAGAAAACTCTACCATGAAGTATTGAAGAAGTCTTGGGTTGAATATTCCTAGGGAAGCATTGGGAACCCATGGGGTTGATTCATGGTGTTTGTTGCTAGTTTTGTGATTTCTGTGCTTTTTGATTTATTTGAGCTTGATTTTCGGCTTTGTGTATGTCTAGCATATGACCATACTTATTTGTTTGTGGTGGCATATTGCTATTGATTTTTCATGGTTTATTCTTGTTTCCTTCTTATTCTTGTCTTTTACGTTTTGTGGGTCTTGAGAATTAGTTGGGAAGGAGGAAGTTAATGGAACTTGGGGAGAGATGAATGAAACCTAGTAGGTAATGTAAGACCTAGATGAGGCTCCGTGGATGAGTAAAGGGAAGGTGAGGCAAGGGTATGACAACTAGTTGGATTGGTTGGGTCCATTGAGGTAAATGGACAGTGGCAGGACAATCATGAGAAAGGTAACATGAAAGGTAAAATAAATTTGGCTTAACGTAACAAATGCCTTGGCTAAGTTGAGAAATGTTGTTCTCAATGTTGTGCACAGATAAAGGGAGTTTTCTTAACCTTGGCTTTATGATATCTAGTAATTGTGTTGTGATCATAATTATGCCGATGATTACATGTATATATATGTATGTATTCCATTGTCGGACAAGGTTGTTAAGAATCATGATTGATTTCTGGTAGCGTTTATATATATATATTTGTCTTTGTCTCATAGGGTCGTTAGGGATCATGATTTTTTGATACTAATGTTTAAATGTATATATGTATGTATGTATGTTGTTGTGTGACAGAGTTGTCACGGATTATTATTATGGAGCAATGATTGCTTAGGAAGGTCAATGGCATAAGAGGTTCCTAGTCTTATGAGGAATCGAGTGGGAAGAGTAGCCTTGAAATATATGTGAGGTCAATATCATGTGGATATGAATTGATATTATGTGTTTATACTATGTCTATGTTTATTATATGGCAGGTAATGCTGAGGGATACATCAATGGAATGAAAGAAGTGTGATAGGCGACATGTTGGGATAAACATGGATAGTGGAAAGACACTAGAATTAAGGTTTCTTGGTAGAGAGAGTGTGGTTTTTGGATGTGCAACACTATTATGGTATATATGTTGTACAGGTTGTACCTAAGATGTCGTAAACATGTGATGGTTTGTATATATGGTGTTGTGTACATGTTGTATATGCGTTGTTGTGAATATATGGTTCTATGTACATGTTGTATATGAAATTTTGTGTACATATGGTTCTATCTACATGTTGTACATATGGTGTTGTGTGTGTACGTTGTTGCGTGCATGTCATACATTTGGTATTATGTGCATGTCATACATTTGGTATTATGTACATGAGACTATGTAGCAGAGAAGGAAAGGCCTTGGGATGGACCTTTTTTGGTCATTAGCTTTTCCAGATTTAATGAAATGCACATTAGGAGTTTTCCCCAAAACAAGGAGTTGGAAACTATTCATTGAGAGAACAAGTAGCGCAAGGATCGTAGCAATGGATATCGGATGAAGGTTTGATTTTGGCATTGAATTCTCGATTTCCTGGGAAGGGGGTCAATTCTATTATTACTTTTAGGGTAGAGGTGTGAGCCTTTGGATTCCCTTGTTGTTGATGCGAGCTATGTATCCTTCATTGTTTTCTGGTTGAGGCGAAGGAGTTTTGGTATATGTACATATTTATGTATGGTTATTATTTTAAATACCATAATTAGTTGTGTTATAAAACTCTAGTGAATGGTATGATTATCATGTCTTCAACAATAGTCATTATAAATAATGAAATGAGTTGGCATATAAAGCTCGATAGGCAATATGTTTTGGTTTTCAATGGTCTTTCTAGTTATAGGTGTCAGAGAACACTAAGGATGGTGTTCCCCTAAGGGGGGGGGGGTCTATAACAACCCCAGGTTAAAATTTCATGTAATAAATCTAATAAAGGTAAAATAAGACCAAGGTCATAGGACATGTATCCCAAGTTGAATGTTAGGAAAAACATCCTAGTGGGTGTTCATTTGGTTTATTATGGATAAAGAGATTGCCAAAGACAATGTCAAAGAAATTGAAAAGGAAAAGGAAAAGGACAAGTTGCATGTGAGGAGAATATTCAAGGAAGATTAGTGGAAATTGAAGAAAATAGAGGCCTTAATGATAAAAAGGTTCCTAAGGACCAGTTCATGGCTTTTGTCAGTTTAGCATTTTGACAATTTTGGATTGGAGCTCTCTCTCTCATACTCTTGCACACAAAGCATTCTTGGAGCACTCTAGCATTGCAAAAAGGAAGGCAAAGGTAGGAAAAGAAAGCAAAGGAAGGTAGGGATCAAGCAAGGAAGAGTTGGATTAAGTGACTAGAGTGAGATTACTTCGTAGGTATCGAGTTGCATGTATGATTCCCTTTCTATTTTTGGCATGCATGGTACATGCATGTGTGTATTTGGTTCTCTTGGTATTTTTGGCATGGGTTTTTCCAGGGGTGACAATGGTTTCAACTTTGACATGCCATTTCTGAATACCCAGGGTGTAATGGGGTTCTTTCATTGGTTTGAGCTTTGGATTTCTAAATGGTTTTGGAACCAAGTGAGGTGGTCTCAAGAAAATTACCAAGGGCCTAGGAATCTCTTAACCAATAATGGTGATATTATGGTAAATCCAAAGGGTGGATATGGGAAAATTCCTCAAGATATTGGTGAAGAAATATGGAGGCTTCCATGCTGATTAGGGTCTAGTGATCCCGTGACTGGTTTTGGTAGGATTGTGGTAAAGCCTAGTTGTGTAGGTACTTGTTTCGGGCCTAGGATTCCCTTGACGAATTTTGGTGAGATTGCGGTAAACCCTGAGGAAGCCCTGGTTGTTTTGTTCTGAGTCCCACATTCATACTTGGAATATGGCATGAGGGTGATTGGATGAAATAAATATTTCGTTTAGCCCAATCTATGGTTGAGTGGTATGTGGAACTCCCTAACTTGGTTGGTTTTTGGATATGTTAATAAGAGAGCTTTTCCTCTTGTATTTAATGAGTATTTATACTTTTTACTTTTGGGCCTTGATGGTTATTTTATCATTGTTATTACTATGGTTATATGATGGTTATAAGAATGGTTTCATGATATATTTTAGTCATGGCTCTTAACATGTTTTGATTGGTAAATGAATGGCTATTGAATGCATAATCTAATAGATGTTTTTTAAACTATTATGAGAGGGTATTAGACCTTCTTAGTGAATCTCAGATAAGTTTCATACCTCTATGTTCAAATATGTTGGGTTGTGTTATATTCTTTCCATGACTAACTTGCGTAGTGAGTCATGGGGTTAGATCCCCCCCTTTGTTGCACAGCGGGGGGGTCATAGGGGGTTTGAGGGGAGCGGGTAGCCCCCTCTACAGGGTCCAAGGTAGTGCCCTGGAATTTTTTTTTTGGACTCTATATTCAGTTGGGTGAACCTACCTATGGTTTTCGGTCCATGGTATTGGATGCTTCGGCATGTATAAATATGTATTGTAACATTGAAAGGAACATAATGAAAAATCAAGCTGGTAGTCCCGGTTTTGGGATCCATTGGGAAATCTCTGTGTATATGTGTTTTATGTGTTATGCTCTCGCATTGTTTATTTTTCTGTGATTTTGAATTCATATGCAGGTAATTTCTGTACGGGGTTAAAACCTACTTTTGGTATCAGAGAAGTTTTGGCTTCAAGGGGATGCCTTTGTTGTTGAGGGGTTTCGCTCGGGCCTGTGGTAGACCCTGTTCAGTGGGAGATCTATGAGATCAATTCTGGTGGTGAAAGGATATGGTGAGCAGCGGAAAGATAGAGATTGTGAAGTTCAATGGTTAGAGTTTTGACTTGTGGAAACTCAAGATGCAAGATCTGTTGGTGGATAAAGATTAGTGGATCGTGGTAGATCCGGGTACTAAACCAACGAGAGTGACCGATGAAGAATGGAAGAATTTGGATTGGAAGACAAAGAGCACAATATGATTGTGTGTCTCAGATTCAATATTATTGAATGTATCAGGGGAAGCTACGACGAAGGCTCTGTGGGACAAGTTAGGGACTTTGTACCAAACTAAGTCTCTAGTGAATATACTATTACTACGGAAAAAGCTATATAACCTGAGGATGAAAGATGAAGACTCGGTGACAGAGCATCTGAATACGTTTAATACTGTGGTATGTCAGTTATCATCTGTTGATATTAAAATTTTAGATGAATATAAGTACATCTGTTTGTTGTGTTCTCTACTACATTCGTGGGATAGTCTGGTTATTGCAATAAGTAGCAATGAAACTGCTTTGCAGTTTGATGAAATACTCTAAGCCTTGCTGATGGAGGAGATGAGACAGAAAAATATGGAGAACCAAAATGGTGATGCCTTGTCTGTACGAGGACGGTCCTAGAACATAAACAAAAATAAGTCATCGAGTGGGAGATCTAAATCTAGAGGGAGATCTAAATCTCTAGGAAAACCTATAAAAGTGGTGTGCTCGAAATGTGTAAAGGAAGGGCACTTCAGAAGGGATTGTAAATCTAAAGGTCCTGATAAAGGAAAGGGATCTGATGATGCTCCTTCTGCAGAGGTGAAAACCACTTCAGATGAAGGTGGGGATGTGTACTTAGCTTCTTCAAGTACACATGTAGATCATGAGGCATGGTTAATTGACTCATGTGCATCCTTTCACTTCACTCCCCATAGAGAGTGGTTGTGTGAGTATGAGAAATACTATGGTGGTGATGTCTTCTTAGGAGATGATAGGAAGGCTAGAATCATTGGTCGCAGAAAAGTAAAGTTGAAGTTGCAAGGTGGAAGGGTTAGAACCCTTCTAGGTGTTCTGCATATTCCTGAATTGGCCAGAAATCTGATTTTTGTAAGCAAGTTGGATGATGCAGGTGTAAAGAAAGTGTTTGAGAAGGATACCTACAAGATGGTTCAAGGAGCACTAGTATTGATGCGGGGAATTTGGATTGGAACTCTGTACAAGCTGTGAGGTAGCGTTGTTGTTGATGAGTGCAATAGTTCTATGGTTCTTGAAAATGGAGCAGAAAATCTAGTGGTCTCTGTATAAAAGACCATGTTGTGGCATCAAATGCTGGAAATATTGGAGAGAAGGGCCTTTGAATACTTCATGATAAAGTTATGGTAGAAGGTATGAGTAATAGCTCTCTGGATTTTGATTTCTGTTAAAATTGTGTATTTGGGAAGCAGAATCAGGTGAGTTTCCCCTCTAGTGATAAGAGGACAAAACATATATTAGAGCTTGTGCACAGTGATGTGTTTGGACTTGTGAAGGTTCCATCACTGGGTAATTCTGTGTACTATTTATCATTTATAGATGAGTTCTCAAGGAATACATGGATATATTTCTTTAAGAAGAAATCTGAAGTCTTTTATAGGTTTAGAGAATTTAAGGCTCTCGTGGAAAATCAGACATAGAAGAAGATAAAGGTACTGAGGACAGATAATGGTGGAGAATTTTGCAGCAAGGAATTTGAAGAATTCTGTAAGAAGTGTGGTATAACACGACAGAAGACTACTCCATATACACCTCATCAAAATGGAATCGCAGAATGAATGAAAAAGACATTGATGGAAAGGGCAAGAAGCATGCTCAATGGTGTTGGGTTAGGACAGGAATTCTAGGCAGAGGCGGTGGATACTACATGTTACCTTGTCAATAGGACACCTATTAATGAACATAGTTAATCACCATAGTATTATAGGTTAATATGTTTCCTTGTAATGGATATAGTATTATAAAAATGTAATAGTTTCAAGAAACTATTATTGTTGTTTAATTATTATAGTTATTAATAGTTTATAATTTAGCAAATATTTATTCTTTCATTTATATTTTTATCGTTAATTCTTTATGCAAAGAATTTTTCTTACATTTTCATTGTGCACGGTTGAAATTGAAATAACAAATTTAAAAATTCAAACACGTCAAGCATATGCATATCTCTACACAGTGAAAGCTTTCCGCACAAAGCTCTCAGCACAATGAAATATTTCTGCACGCTCTCCACACAAGCTTCAACAATAGTTTAATTGACATAAAATCTTCTATGGGATTTTCAGTGGGTATGCATGGAGAATTTTAAGGGCTAATATTCATAAGTCGACTAATTTTCCACAATTTTTCCAAAAAAATATATATATATTCAATTTCTATTTTTTCCAGAAATGATTCGCCCAAATTTTACAAATTGCTAAATTTATATAGAGTCAACATATAAAATCACTAGAAATTTGCATATTGTTATAAAGATATCAACAAATATTTTATATTTTTCATATTAGACGCCAATGAGATTCAACATGTTATAATAAATTTTCATCCTTAAAAATTTCCTTGGAATGCTTTTAGCAATTGCAATAGTCTTAGATATATTTTTCACATTAGTAGTGCAGAGAAGTTTGTGCAGTTCTCATCACTCCCACACAATCATTCACTCATGTTGTGCAATTAGGTCTTTAATAATTTGAATAAATAGTTTAAAGTGGGATTGAGTAGTTTTTTTTTTAATAATTTGAATGTGTAGTTTTATTTATGTTTTCGAAATTAAAAAATAATTACAATTTTCATAATTTGAATATATTATTTAATCATGGATTGAGTTACAATTACATTTTTAATAACTTGAATATATAATTTTATTTATCTTTTCGAAATTAAAATTAATTATGTTTCTAATAATTTTAATATATAGTTTTATTCATGTTTTCCAGATTAAAAAACATCACAAAGTACCGATTTCTCACATCAAGCATAGGCATAATAAAGGGTAAGATATAGTTTGCAGTAGTAGTGTAGAGAAGTTGATTGTGTTGAGAAATATTTTTTCTCTACACTCCCACACAACCATTCACTAGTTGTGCAATTAAATTTTTAATAATTTGAATATATAGCTTTATTTATGTTTTCTAAATTATAAAGCAATTACGTTTTTAATAATTGATTGTGCACAACACTCCCACACGATCATTAACTCATGTTGTGCAATTAGGTCTTTAATAATTTGAATATATAGTTTAAAGTGGGATTGAGTAGTTTTTTTTTTTTTTTTTTTTTAATAATTAAAATGTGTAGTTTTATTTAAGTTTTCGAAATTAAAAAATAATTACAATTTTCATAATTTGAATATATAGTTTTATTTATGTTTTCGAAATTAAAAAACACCATAAAGGATTAATAATTTGAATATATGGTTTAAACATGGATTGAGTTACAATTACATTTTTAATAACTTGAATATATAGTTTTATTTATCTTTTCAAAATTAAAATTAATTACGTTTTTAATAATTTAAATGTATAGTTTTATTCATGTTTTCCAAATTAAAAAACATCACAAAGGACTGATTTCTCACATCAAGCATAGGCATAATAAAGGGTAAGATATAGTTTGCAGTAGTAGTGTAGAGAAGTTGATTGTGTCGAGAAATATTTTTTCTCTGCACTCCCACACAACCATTCACTAATTGTACAATTAAATTTTTAATAATTTGAATATATAGTTTTATTTATGTTTTCTAAATTATAAAGCACTTACGTTTTTAATAATTGATTGTGCGTAGAAATATTTTTAGCGCAACCATTCACTCGTTGTGCAATTAATTTTTTAATAATTTGAATATATAATTTAAATTTGGTTTGGGTTATACTTCTTCTTTTCAAAATTTGAATATATAATTTTATTTATGTTTTCTAAATTAAAAAAAAATTATGTTTTTAATAATTTAATATAATATATAGTTTTATTTGTGTTTTTGAAATTTAAAAACATAATAAAGGATTTAATAATTTCAATAAATATTTTAAAGTTGTTACAATTATGTTTTTAATAATTTGAATATATAGTTTTATTTATGTTTTCGAAATTAAAAATAATTACGTTTTTAATAATTTGAATATAGAGTTTTATTGATGTTTTTGAAATTAAAAAACATCATAAATGAATGATTTCTCACATCAAACATAGGAATAATAAATCATTCGATATCATTTGCAGTAATAGTGTGGAGAAGTTGATTGTGCGGAGAAATGTGTTTTCTCTTCACTCTTGCACAACCATTCTGATGAAAACAAGGAGACCCCCTTGATGAAAATGAATTCAGGGTCTCTTCATTTTCAATATTTTTTTATGGGCTCGATCTTGGGCCTGTGGGTTATGGGCCCACGAATCATTTATGAATCCCTTCTTGCCTTCTCGTGATCTTACCGTCCTGCGCATAACTCCCAAACTTAAAGGGAATTCTTTCCATGGGCACGATGCCCTCGTGTCTCATTATTTTAATGCAGTCCCACATCGAGGTTCTTTGCTCTCTTCTTTTCTTCTCTCGCAAAAAAAACTTCTCTATGCAAGCAATCTTTCCCGCTTTGATAACACTTGATGAAAATGAGGAGACCCCCTTGATGAAAACGAATTCAGGGTCTCTTCATTTTCGAAATTCTTACACATGTCGGATCTTGGGACTTCTGGGTTATGGGCCCACGACACCCATCTGAGGCTCCCCACAGTCTCTGTAGCACTTTGCATTGGTCCAACCACGATCATCTCTTGCCAGGCAGCACAACCGGGTTTTCTTCCAAAACCGCCACGCCTATTTCCTCAACTTCATGAGCACAAATTTCAGAAGGCACATGCACAACGACCTTCTGGTTTTTCAGTATGCGATCTCTTGTGCCCTTCCAGCATTGTCTCGCTGCCCAACTAACACCCCTATTCCTGATAATCCTATACTTAGGTTCGTATTTCTTAGCGCACTCCACTGAGTCATATATCAAACCAAAACCTGAGGATTTTCCACCTCCGAACTGGGTTCTAAACCCAAAAACAAATATTGACTGAAGATCCCTTACTTCATACAGCTTAGCGGGCTTCTCCTTCAGCTCAGCCTTGGATACATTAGGCCTTCCTGGGTGAAGGATATTATAACAAACTGCTTCCTTTCCAGAAGCCTGTTAGTCATGAACTTGCGAGTTCTAACTGTAACAGCTTTAGCGTCTGCCATGGTTGATGTCGTTGAGCTTCCCCGTCTTCTTCAATATCTCTCTAATGAAGGCCTTCTTGCTCATCAAATCAACTCCAAGTTCCTCTTCCAGCTTACGCCGAATGCTTGTAGTCATAGTTTTTTCGCAGTCTGTAGAATTCCCTTCCGGTGCTCTATGATTTCTTGCTCAGAAAACAACATGGTTTTAGTGTTTTATCAGGCTGTCAAAACTACTGGAAATGAATTCTTCCCTTTCAGTGCCTCTATGGGTGAATCACGCGGCTCCCATCAATCATGGCTCCAGAAAATAAAACAGAAACAATGGAAACTAACTCAGGAAAAAAAACATACATAGACACAAGTTCACATAAAACACTTTCTTTTTTTATTATGTACAAACTCAGAATTACAGTTTTAAGGCATCTCAGCCTTAATCAAGATTTCTTTGGCAACTACAATTTGCCCTCTCTCATACGCACCGGTTTTCTTTCCTTTTCTTTCTTCTTGATTCACTCAAGATCTTTTAGTTCTTTATACATACATTCAATTGTAACTGATTTTTTAACTAAACTTAGTTGATTAACCGAATCTTGTTCAAGATTGGCCTCGCTGTTTATGTGGTTGTCCAGCTGTCCTCTTACTCTAATTTTCTTTGATTGAGGTGTCCAGATGATCCTGCATCACATTCACTCGTGCAATTAAATTTTTAATAATTTGAATGTATAGTTTAAAGTTGGGTTGAGTTATAATTACATTTTTAATAATTTGAATATATAGTTTTTAATTATATTATTTAGGAAGTTAGTGTGTGAAATCTTTGTGGTCCAATTTAATATATTTTTTGAGACTTTTAATTGTTAATATGTCTTTTCACAAACTTGGGAGTTCGAAGAATGGTAATTGGTAGGGATACAGAAGCTATCTGAAACTAGTTTGTGAGGAGAATTGTAATGTGCGGGAAGCTAATGTGCAGATACTTGATCTTCAGCAGTGTACTAATCTTCCCCCTAATACTTCCCTACTCTAGTCGACTATGAAATTAACATTTATTTAGCCCTAAGGACCACACTTTATTCTTTGAGAACTTTAGATTGAGGATCGAGACACATGTCTCTATTATTAGTGGCTGTGATGTTTATGTATGCTCTCCATTGATATTATGACAAAGATAGCATTAATGGTTATGTATGTTATCTATTGGTATTATAATGATTGTAGAACTAATGGTTATGCATATTCTCTATTGGTATTATTATGATTGTAGCATTAATGGTTGCACATGTTCTCTATTAATACTATGATGATTGTAGCATAAATGGTTATGTTTGGTCTCTATTGAATTTTTTATGATGATAGTAGTAAAGGATATGTATGCTCTCTATTAATATCATGATGATGATAGCTTTGATGGATATGTATGTTTTCTATTGATGTTACGATGTTGATAGCCTTGATGGATATGTATGTTTATATTGATGTTATCATGATGATAGCGATGATGGATGTGTCCCCTATGTTACCTACTTGCATTAGTTTTGGTTTACAATGAACAATGATGTGAATGACTAGGTGATGTTAATGATTCTCTTATGACAATGACTAACACTGAGAAACCTTGTTACTGATGATTATTGATTATGGCAGGAAACCACCAGAGGCAGTCGCATATGATGAGTTGACGACACCTAGTTTGATAAAAAATTATATTATTTTATCTTTGAAATTCTAAGTCATTTTTGAATCCTGCTATATATGTTTATCTATATTCTGAATATATATTAGTCGTTGTAGGCACATATTAGCTACTTGGCTGAATTGCTCACATATGGGTGATGGGGTTGTACAATTAGATTGAACTACATGGGAGGGGTGTGGCAGTGTCCTTGATCTCACCCACTAGCACTCCCACCAGGACTTGGGTTAGAAAGGTTGAAACACCTTCACCTTGAAGATCATGATGTCATGAGAGAAGGACCCAAAGTTGGGTCGCTCATGAGAATTTTACCACGGGGTGCGCATCAAGGCAGATTCCTTGACCCTCGACGCCATTAGTCTCAATATAGTAGACAACATAAGAGATAATAGTGGTTTCTATCATTGCACCTATAATTTCCTCTTGTAGCCACTAACTTCTTGAAGATAAAGTGGCGTGGCGCCCTTAGAACTTCAAGGGAATTTCTTTAAGGGCACTACCAACTTGGCACCCTTGGCATAACAAATAAATTATTAGGTGTGGCATCCTTGGAACTTCAAGGGAAGTTCTTGAAGGGAATGAAAAAACTTGGCGCCCTTGGAATCATTAAAAATAAATAAATTAATAAATATAATCAAGATATGAAAACCAGGTAAATTCACATCAAGGGTAAAATATCTTAGAAATTGAGGTAATTAAATCAAGAATAAAACTTGGGTTAATAGGATCATAGGAAGAAATAAAATATTTTACCTTAAAAACTCTATCCTCCCCATGTTGGAAAATATTAGGTAGATAATGTAATTTAATTAGATAAAAAGGAGAAAGATGGACATAAACGTAAGGATAAAATGAATCCCAAAATAGTTAAACCTAATTAAGAGAAGAGGATGGTGAATTGAAATAAGATTAATAAATTAAATTTTAGAGAAATTGAGAGAACCTCCATGTGGCAAAAACCAACATAAGAATATCCATTTAAGAGATAAATTGAGTTAAACTAGGGAGTAGATAGGAGATAAAATCTTGACTTATCAATTGACTTTATTCATGAACCTTTGAGGACTCTACCAGCTAATACATTCCTTCATTGTAAAACCCCATTACAACTCGGGTGTCTGCAAGGAAGGAGAGTACCAAGTAGTAGGATGGGAGGTCAATTAGTGGGTCATTGCATTAAAATTAAGCACGACGACATTCACACTTGGAGGAAATCAATAAAAAAGGAGGGAAAATAACAACAAGTTAAGTTGAAATCTCATGTTCTGGTGAACAATACCTATGTTGTTATAATATTATTTTGTATGACTTCATTTTGGTTTTAGTTAATAACATGTAAATTAGATGATATGTTGAATGAAGTGAAATTTATGAAAGTTTCATATAATTCTTAGTAATTTTTGAGTTCCCAATGCTATTTTCTTATGGTTTTACTTTTAGCATTAAAAAAAACAAATTGTATAGGGTTGGTTCTTACACCCACCCTTCACCCGCCCATGTAAAGGAAGTACAACATTGGGAAGAGTAGTATCGGTGTCAGTAACAACAGGGTCAGCCATAACAATGTCAGTGTTAAAGCACTCATCCACAAGCTAGCCACTCAGAAAAATAGTTTTTTACTTTTATTTTATTTTTATTTACTTTTTTACTTTTTATTTATTTATTTATTTTAAATTTTAAAATGAATTATGAGGGACTGATAAATATTTAAAATTAAAAGCTCTCCATTAGGGGAATTATGTCCCATAAAAACTTGCTGAGCCAATAAAAATTTATAAATAAGATTTCCAGAAAATTACAAAATTATTTTTGAATCTACAAGAAACACAAATATTGAACATTTTCACAAAACTTTGGTTAAATGTGGGAAAAAATAGCAAGTTATGTATCTAATAATGTAACACAACATGTAACTAAAATTGTAAACAAAGAAACATACAATAGTAAAGAAACACGTCATGTTGCATTATCAAATATACTGAGTCAAGAGTACAGAGCACCAATGAATAAGTTCTCAAGAGTGTTGGCATGTAAGTTGGAGTTTTATATGGAATAATCTTTTAGATTAATCAAATATTTACACGGGAATCTAAAATCTTAATCTTCCCATCAAATACTTAAGCATGAATCTCATATCCTAACATCTCAAACAAAAATCTTAATCTTTTAATAAAACATTTACACATAAAACTAAAACCATAACCATTTGAGTGATAATGTGCTTGTTAAGTTTCAAAGTGGCTTATCGTATTCCAAATTTTATTCTTTGAAACAATTATGTGCACTTGAATATCATCGATTGCTAGTCTTAATGCAAAACTAATAATGTTGACTTTGAAGGTGAGGACATATGTAAGGATTAAGACTATCCCTTTAGATATTTTGATAACAACATTTTCATAGATAAATTTAAATGTAATCTAAACTTAGATAATTCTTTCCTCTAATTTAGAATTAAATCCACCCTAAACAACATTATTGAATAAAAACACAAAATATACATGTAGAATATAAATACTTTTTGTATGACGACTAAAGAGTTCTTCATGTCCACATTAATAATCTCATATGAAGTATGAAACGATATTTGATGAGGGTTTTTGGATGGTGGAGTGTTGGATGATAATGTAAAATTATGTAAAACAAACGTTATTATCCAAGTACTTTGACATGTTCTGGGGAGAGTACTACTGCTAAATGATTTTTGATAAAATAACACAATTACATTAATAAATGTGGTTGATAAATGTTAATAGGCCTATATATACCACATTTATTAATATTTATATCAACCACATTTATTATGTCCCTTCTTATGTAGTGACATCTATGATCAGTTCGAAGCTATTAGTTTGGCCGTAATAGCACAAATTTTCAAATCTCTAGAATTTGAGGGTTGACATCACCTTGCCATGCATGGTAGATTGGATTTGATAGTGTAGCTATAGGGAAGGGTGATCCTTCGTACAACTTGGAGTTAACTTGGGCTTCTTTTAGCTCTCGTGGTGTTAATTTCTTTTTAAGAGTGTTGGTGGAGAATTTATTATTATGGTTGACGGATAATCAAGAAGCATATTTAGCTATTTTTGTTGTTAGAAGTGGCTGTATTATTTTTTATTCATGTTGTGGTGCTCATTGAGGTTAAATTTGTTGTTTCTTGCTTTACTTCTCATGGTCAGGTTTTCCTTGTTACCATGGGAGTTTTTTTTTTTTTTTACTTTGGTGGGTGCGATCAGTAAGATTTTTGTGTGGAATATTGAAGTTGTTTAACTATGTGGAAGGACAATGGTTTTCCAACTTCATCAAAAGCAATTTGATAGGTGAATGTATGGACGTAATTTTCTGGTTCAATGGCCGTTGTAAATAATATGGAGTTGTAATGGTTCATTGTTTTGCAGAATTTGCAAGTGAGCCTTTAGAATTTAGAGCATAAGACTTATTTAGGTAAGCGAATTGTTGGATTCTAGCGGTGAAAACCTGGTAAGTTTTTGAGTTCTCTCTATTATAAAAGTCATTTTTAATGGGTCAAAAGTGTCAAATACATTTCCGGTTCAAGTCTTGATGGTTTAGATGCATTGTTGTGGGAATAAACTAGTATTGAATAATGAAATCTAGGTCATAGACCGACCCATTTTTTCATTTGCGAAAGTCTTGAGGGCAAGGTGCGGAACCCAATTCCATATGTTTTGGTTTTAAATTGTTTGCTGATCCTGATTCCATGATTTTCTATAGTGGTTATCGCGAAGATTTCCCAAAATTTTTCTCTGAAACGTGTGAAGTCAGGAGTATAGGGATATTTGCTTTTTCGAAAGGCTCATGAGCAAGGTGGTGGCTTCAAATGCACATTGTGTTGTTTTAGATAGTCGGGAGAGGGTGTGGGGTTGAAGTTCTATTGGCATAAACAACTAGCTTGGGAAGAAGATAAGTCTAACTTCATTTGCCCGTGTTGTTTTGTGATGTCAAAAGTTAACATGTTTGCATTTTAACAGACTCGTGTATGCAAGCTTTTTATATTATTTTTATGTTGCAGAATCATGTATGTGAGTTTTTATAGGGGCCTCTCTCTCCATTTAAATTTTTCATTTCTTTGGATTCAAAGGAAACCCGTGGTTGAGGTCAAGACCAATTTCGTGGTGAGGCGATGAGTGTCTCTTTGCAAAAGGATCATGAGGAAAAGGCCCAACTCTGAGCCAACTTGGAAAATACTGAGGTTCAAGCAGTCTTGAAGTTACAACTCGTGTTTAAGTTTAGTTGTTTAAGTTTTTGTAGTTTATGAACCATATTTATATTGTTTTATTCTTTATATGAGGGCTAGCGGGTTCGTATCTTTTAAGAATTATAATCCTAATTTTCTTTTAATTTGTAGGTAGTTTTTAAATTTTTTTATTAAAATTTTAGTTAGGAAGAATAATATTCTTTTTGTAAATTTGCTTTAAATAAATGTCATAAAATATTTTTGAATGGATTGGTTTATTTGTTGATAGAAGAATAAGGTATTTTAAATTACATTTATTAAATTATATTTTATGTAAAAAAACAAAATAATAAATTATAGACACATATGTTAGTTTTGTAGGGCTTCGTAGAAGCAAGTCGGAGGTTCTACTAAGTATGAGGTCAGAGGTGGTTGTTGTAAACATGCATAACTATATGCATATATTTTTTTGTGGATCCTACTGAAAGAAAATCGGAGCTTGACTCCAACTATGATATTGGAGGTTATAATTGTTGTTTGATTAGAAGAACAATGTATTTTAAATTACAATATTAAATAATATTTTATGTAAAAAAATAAAATAATAAATTATAGACACATATGTTAGTTTTGGAGGGCTTAGTAGAAGCAAGTTGGAGGCTGTACTGAGTATGAGGTCAGAGGTGGTTGTTGTAAAAATGCATAACTATATGCATATACTTTTTTTATGGATCCTATTGAAAGCAAGTCGGAGGTCAACTCCCACTATGAGATCGAAGGTTAGCATGGTCTCTTTAGGCACTCCTAATTACCGACACTCCCTGACCAATTTGGCTCAGAATATAGGTTTACTGCTATTATTATTATTATTATTATTTCTTATAAATGACTTAAATGATGTCTATGATGAAGTTCATCATGAGTTGATGTGTTAAAAATTAAATGTTAAATGTCTTATAAAAATAATTTGTTGAGTTTGTTTTTTTATTGATAAAAGCATAAAGTATATTAAATTACATTTATAATATTAAATGTTAGGTTAAAAAAATTATAAACTATAGATATGTATGTTTGTTTTGTGGGCCTTTATAGAAGCAAGTAGGAGGTCGGGCTGACTATAAGGTTTCATGTAACTATATGAACATATTTCTTTTGTGGCTCCTACTAAAGAAAGTCAATGGTCAGCCCCGATTATGAGATCGAAGGTCAGCATTGTGGTTTGAATGGTCTCTCTAGACACTCCCGATTACTGACACTCCCCGCCCAATTCAGCTCTAGCTTCAATATTTAATTATTTTCTTTATGGAATGGGATGGCTCATTCCCATGTTTTAAACATTATATTTTATAAGTATAATTTATTCAATTTATGTTTTTGATGATAAAAAAAACTAAATTAATTGTTTTAAATTAATTTGATCAAATAATATGTAATATGAAAAAAAAATATGAAATTATAAAGAGGGAAATTATACATATATGTTTCTTTTGTGGACCTTGCTAGAAGAAAGTCTATGGTCGGGGTGGATATGAGATCAGAGGTCAACATTGTGTTTTGAATGATTCTATGACATTCTGCCACTAATTGCGCTCCTTGTCAACACAACCAACTATGTGTACATATTTATTTTGTGGTCCCTACTAAAAGCAAGTCAAAAGATGGGTTTGACTATGAGGTCGGAAGTCAGACTCATGGTTTGAATGGTCTCTCTGAACACTCCTGATTGTTGATGGTCCCTGATCAAATTTGCTCTGTCTACAATACTGCATGGAAACATTCTAAGTCAATGTTGTTTTAAATTTGAAAATTATTTATTTAAATTACAATGTTAGGGAATGGATTCTAATATATATATATATATATATATATGTATATATGTATATATGTATATATGTATATATATATATTGAAAGTACATTTTTATCATTTTCTATTTAAATAATATGTTATGTGGAAAAACAAAATAATAAATTATAGACATGTATGTTTGTTTTGTGGGCCTTTGTAGAAGCAAGTCATAGGTTGGGATGACTATGTGGTTACATATAACTATATGCACATATTTATTTTGTGGTTCGTAGTGAAAGCAAGTCAAATGTCAGTATCGACTATGAGATCAAAGGTTGACATTGTGGTTCAAATGGTTTCTTTAGACACTATTGACTACTCATACTTCTCCACCCATTCAGCTCCATCTTCAAATTTCATTTTTTCCTTTAGAGAATGGGATAATGGGTTTGCATCTTTTAAATTTTTTATCTTATAAGAGTATAATTTATTCAATTTATGTTTTTTATTGATAATAATAATAATAATAATAATAATAATAATAATAATAATAATTCGTTTAAATTAATTTTAGCAATTAATATAAAATGATAAATTATAAATAAGGTAGTTATAGATATAAGTTTCTTTTATGGACCCTACCATAAGAAAGTCTGTTTTCAGGTTGGCTATGAGATCAGAGGTTGGCATTGTGTTTTGGACAGTGCTATGACATTCCGTGACCAATTGGCCTCCTTGTAAACATGTCCAACTATATGTACATATTTTTTTGTGGTCCCTACTTAAGGCAAGTGGAAAGAAAAGTTCATCTATGAGGTTGGAAGTCAGATTTTTAGTTTGAATGGCTATCTAGATAGTCCTCGACCAAATCAGCTCAATCTACAATAGTGCATGGAAGCATTGCAAATTATTTTTGTTTTAAGTTTGGAAATTATTTATTTAAAATAAAATTTTAGAGAATGTATTCTAAAACATATATATATATATATATATATATATATTATATATATATATATTTAATATTATTATTATTATTATTATTATCCCATTTTAAGGTCACAGCCAAGCTAGACACCAAATTGGTGTATGAGACGCCCTTGTTTGTGGGACAAGGGATCCACCTCCACACATCGATTTGACTGCTAAATCTATGAAGGTGTACATACTCTAATCCACTCTCATTTTGAACTTGTGTCCTCTTAGGAGGAAACACATGTTCTTAACCATTCGGCCCACTATATATATATTTGAAATATTTAAAACAAAGTTTTATCAATTTATACCTAAAATACAACTTTGAAGTGTATCTAAATTTTGTTCTATAGTAAATTTTATATCAATATCTTTTTTTACCCCATTTGTTGAGAATGTTCTTCTTTGTTTTTATTTTTTTCTTTTTAGGTCCTAACAAATTTTAATTGTGACAAATAACTAAATGTTAAGTTTTATTGGTTTTACTTAAAATTGTGAATAGTTGCAAAATGAATTAAAATTTCAGTGAGTATTTTGATTATTTTGACTGATTATAATGTAGAGGAGATTTTATTTTAAGTCATGTGAATATGAATTTAAATTTTTTCATATATTTTGTAAATTAAGTATTTGGAGTATTAAGTATAAATTAATTTGAAATACTTATTTAGATAGTTTTCATATAATATATATAATACTATTATATTAAATTTTGAATGATATTGTATTCTTTTTTATTGTTAATAATGCTAAATGATGATTATATATTAAGTTGTTTATTTAGCCATTTTAAAATCCATGGAATGAAAATGCTTATTCAACTAGTAACTTGGACAATCAATTGTGATGTGTGTCAATTTATATTGATTTAACACATGTAATAACATAAATCTATAGTTTAATAGTTAAAAATACATGGTTTGTTTCTATATATTTTTTTTTCTTTTTTTCTTTATATTATTATTATTAAGTGATGTATAGTTAGAAACATGTTATTATTTTTATTAGTGATTTTTTGGTAAGTTATGATACATTCCTTGATATTCAATGAACAAATGTTATTGGTAAAAAAAATAAAAATAAAGATTGAATTGAGAAATAAAATTAGGAGTCATTGATACAAATTGCTAATATACATTATACTTTCTAGGTGTTTTATGTATATAGATAATGCATTGGTTTAATGCCTTCATAATGTTTATGTTGGGCCTTTCAAATCCGTTTTTTTAAGATTTGATAAAATAATTTCCATTTTTAGTTGAGAAATATTTGTTTTTCTATGTGCTTTTTATTTTATAGGTATGGGATTGTAGTGTTTAGGATGTTCTAGACATTTGTGCAATTTTGAATTGTCTCCGAATTTTAAATTGCTGATTACTTTCATCTATATGGAGCAATATCTAAAACTTCATAGATTTTTTAGAAATTTTAAATGAAATTTATTGTTGTCATTAATTTGGGATTAAATTACATGTTACTAGTGGCTAGATTGCAAGTTAAGATTTTAAATGATCATTTGAATTATGGAATAATATTATTGCTTTATGTAGGAATTATGTGTTTTTTTTTAAAACAAGTGGAAAACAATAAGAAAACAAATGGAAACTAGGAGGAATTAAAGAACTTTACAACCTTTGTTATTCATAATTGTGGCGTTTAATAATATTTAATATCTAAGCACTTAAAGACAACTATAAGATTATTAAAATACCTTTAGATACTTAGATTTTACTTTTTTGGCCAATTGACATTTGGTCTATTTTGAAGTACAATGTCTAATCATTATTTGACTGGATGGTATAATGGATTCAGGTGATGTTTGCTAGTTTGGGTGGAATATGTTATAAATCAAAAGCTATGCAATTGTGAATGATTTTGAGCCATGGAATGTGTAGTTGTGGAATTATCAATGTTATTGGAATAACTTATAAAATAGGAGGAGTTTGACAATCAGAGCTTACATTATGCAAATAAATTAGATAAAAGGTAAAAAAATGAGTGGTTTGAATGCAATTTCAATGGAAGGTTGATTAGTTGCAGTTTTAATTTGTGCAAATGTTTATGTTGTTGGATGCAATATATTTGTTAAAATCCAGAGAACATTGAATGAATGTCAAAGGCCAACATGCAAGATTTTTTTTTGTGATTTAGATGTTAAATTTGTTGATTCACTATGTCTCAAGTGACAAATAATTTCTATATATTGTAATGCTAAAGTCATGATATATTAAATGCAAATCTAGATCTCATAGTCATCTTTTTTTATATATCTACTTGGAATTTTTATTCCAACATGAGTGGCTATGGAAGATTTAATTATTGTATTTCTAGAGAATTTTGGTGCAATATGTTTTGTTCAATTTGACACATTTACTAAAGTACATATACAATTTTAATATTGTTATAGAACTATGATTAATATTGAGTGATGGTTTTTATTTCGAATTACTCTTGGGATGTGTAGCTAGAATTTTATTTGTTATTTATGGATTAATAGATAATGATTTCAATGACTAGCAAACAATATGGTACAAAGTTAGCTTGGTCACCTTGTTTTGTAATTTAATGTAGTTACAGTTCTATGATTACAATTGAGCAATCATTTCTTATTTGTTATCTTAAATTAGAGTTGTTTATTATACAAATCTATATTGCAATTTGTTTCTCAAGCTAATAATTAGATTCTATATG
Source organism: Pinus taeda (assembly GCA_000404065.3). Classification (NCBI taxonomy): domain Eukaryota; kingdom Viridiplantae; phylum Streptophyta; class Pinopsida; order Pinales; family Pinaceae; genus Pinus; species Pinus taeda. The sequence continues at coordinate 52,250 of APFE031737069.1, forward strand.
ATTTATACAATTTGAAACAAATTTACTATTGTTCTCAAAAATTCTATAAGGAATTTTAGAAATTAAATATTATGTTTTGAAATTTGTTAAAAAGGTAACAATGCTTTTGTTTCTATTATTTTAAATGTCATAAGTTTCCAGATTCCTTATGGCATTTTCATCCATTCTTTTGTCGCAATGTTACGTACTCATTTTCATAGTATTGTGAAACCAAAAATCAAGGAGAGAAGATAATCACAAAGACAAAGTAGACTAGATAATACATGAGGTCTAAAAATTTCGTAGTATCATATGTTTTGATTGGACATTCAATGAAGTCCATGATCTTAATGCTATAAATAATTGTCACATTTGGTCAAATTGTCAGTTTGTCTCAAAATACTTTATGGAAATAAGTAATATTTTTGCATTGAAAAGGATCAGAATTGTAAGACATTGATCACCAGTTATCAAGATTCAATATACATAAATTAAAGAATTTCTTATATTATCATGGTAACTGTTTATTTGCATCATTTTCTATTTTTCTTCATTTTTTCTATAGTTCAGTTGAAATACAACATGAAATTGTAAACCAATTTCAACTTTGCTTATATCATGGACATGATGTTGATTTTGATGTAGGGCTGGCGTGCAAAACCAGGATCTTTTAAAACCATGCATATAAAAAATGCATCTCAACTATTTCCCAATACACTCAAATCAGACAGTTTCAACTCTTTTAATTCTGAAGCTCATAAGATTAACTTTTAATTATCTCTAAATTTCTAGTTAAGGCTATTAACTATGCTTCATTAAAATGTATTAATATCTTTCAACCATCTTATAAGAGAACTTAGTTAACTATCCACAACTCAGACAACTCTATTCCACTATTTATATGTGCGCCATTTTTATTTAAACAAGCACTCAACCGATCATAGCATAAAATTGAACATGTATAAAATTCGATCCTCGTAGAATCAAGTTATGCTACGCTCATCCATTTTAGAAGCCATGGATTTCCTTTAGCAGCAAGAGAGCCTTCAGCAACAAGGCGCACTTTCTCCTCTCCTCACGAGAAATTCGCTAACAATAGAAGTCGCATAAAATGTGTTTACCAATTCAGGAATATCGACATCCTTAAATTCTCATCCTTTAGCCTGCTTTATTCACTTTATACACGTCCTTAACTCGTTGATTTTTATTGAAACAATAAACCATCCGAATGGACAGAGTCTGTTATGTTTAGGTGTAACCGTGAGCTAATAGATCTGGTTCAAAACCAGCCATCGTCAATACAATAATAAACCCCTCCGCCGACAGACAGGCTATGAACACAAAAAAAACAGCATGCTCCTTCGGGCTAGTCGTTGTGAGAGCTCGGTCACCACAAGAATTTTACAACACTATTCTACGCCAACAGTTATACAGTGCCTTTTCTTTACGCTGTAGTTAACTTCGACCAAAATAAAATAATCATGCATGTAGCCACCATATAATTCTGTGTTCAATCAAATAAATAATGAAACAGTCACGCCCCTTTCTCATCATATGAAGACTACAGGGGATTATGTAGGGATTTGCGGAGCCTGAGACCCTGGTGCGTATCAATCAAACAACAGGCTGGTATTTAACATTACTATGTTAGATTTTAACCATTACAATTTCCTTCACTTGACACAATATGCTCATGCATAGGTTTGTTCAACACTTAATGACCATTTTCAGTTAGGAGCATAAAGAGATCTTACAATTTCAACAATTACACCCTTCCTTTGATCGATCTTTCCAACGATCAATATCTCAGTCACATATATATAATTTATAGGAATACATATTGCAATCAATCAATAATTTTATATAATCTGAAACATAATTACTTACAACTTTAGTCTTGGCCTGATATTCGGAATTGATGGCCCTTTACAAACTGTCCGAAGGCTCCCAAGCAGGAAAACCTCTGTTCCCTACTCTACACTCATACTCACAATCTCACTCTCTCTCTCTCTCTAATCTTCCATGCCTTTGAGGCTTCATGATTTATCAAACTTAGCATGATCTAAAAAATCCTAAAATCACTCAACTAAAAGCTCTAAAGTTCTACAAGCAATGCATTCATATGACAAAAACCCTCTGGAGGCTTTATTCCATCTTTCCCTGTTTTAAAATAGAAAAGCTTCCTTATCACTTAATGATCCACATCCATTCCCTTTATGCCTAAAATCTCTCCCTAGTTTTATTTATTTATTTTGAGAATATCTAATTAAATCACACTTAAAATCCTAGATATTAAACTGACTTGGAACTTAGGAAACTAATTCCACAAATGCACGACCCCCTATGTCTATTATTTACAATAATTTCCTTTGAGCTCAATGCTCCTACATCGGACTCCCAAGGTAGAAAATATTCATGATCTCTTGATCATGTGTCTTCTAGTCTTGGTTTTCTTAGATCCCACACTTTGTTCTGCAAGTCATCATCTGCTATTGCTTGCTGCCTTTCTGCCGGTTTCCACACTTTATGTTGCATCGCTCCACTAGCTGTGCTCTCACAATCTTCTGTTGTCTTCCTTTTTTTGCTTCTCTTTTGTTTCACTGCTGTTGGTCTCTTATGGGATTCTTTCACCATCATCCACGTCATCACTTCAATTTCTCTGTCTAATAGATTTTCTCAAGCATCTTCAATAAAACCTGTACTCACAAAAAATTTGTTAGAATAAAAAATATAAGGCTTCAGTGCCTTGTACTCCTTTTCCAGCATTTCAATACACTGTTCTGAATCCTCCTCCACTATCAGCACATCAATATGTTGATCCAAACTTTCCAAAGAATCCTCTGAAGAATTCTCAAGACTGTCAACCAGTTTTCTCCTCATATCATCTGCTTCCATGATGTCCTTTCCCTCTTGTTCACTGCACTGAACTCTTTCTTCTGCAATCTCCCTGTCATACTGTGTCTCCAAAAAATATTCTAACAATGCAATTTCTTTGTAGCATCGCTGAATCATATCATCACCTCCATTCATACATAAAATTTTAGTTTTCACAAAATGTTCAACAATATTAGCTGTTACTTCCCTTATCTGCGCTTCAGACTGATTTTCTTCTTCAGCATCCACAAAAACTTCCTCTTGTGCTGTAACAGTTTCACAAGATGGCACATCCTCCTCAACACCTGTAATCACATCACAATTGTCAGCTATACAAACACAAGAGTTCACATTATTAAGATGATCTGGATCTACCCAATAACTCAATAAATCATCAATGATCTCCTCCTCGGTTTCATCAATTGAAACCTCCTCTACACCTGCAAACACACACAACTCATCAGTTTTAAAACTACAAGACCTTTTAGTCTTGACTGCTTTCTTCAACACTTCCCTTTGATCAGATCTGCATGTGGAATCTTCAAATTTCATCTCTAGCACAAGAACTCCAAGTCCCTTTTTCAACAAGGCAATCATAATTTGCCTCAACCTCCTCTGCAATTGTCGCCACATCACTCTCTTTCCCTTTAGTGGAAAGATCCATTTTCCTTTCCGATTTTCCTGCTCTTTTAGCCATTCTTCTAGTACCTACAATTGTACCTTTATTTCTGCAATCTCTCTTTCTCAAACCTCTGCAGTCATCTCATCTCTGTGGCATTTCTTTGAACCTCTTCTTCCTCTACAAAAACTCTTTTTGCCTCTGGCAGACTGCTTCCTCATGAGTTTCTCACTCACCATGAGTTGTACTAGCCTCTACAACAACAATCTCTCTTGCTGCCACTTACCTCACCAACCTCTCCTCACTCAGTCTTTTGGTAAGTACTGGCTCACTACCTTTGGAACCTCTTGAGCACTCCTCTACTCTCTCTCTAGGCTATCTCTTCAACTCACTTTTCTTCTTCACGACACCGCAATTGTCCTCCTTATCTAGCCTTCAGCTGAATGCCAGGTTCACTGCCACCTTCTCTGCGACCATAAACTTAAATCATAAATTTCAGATCAAAAAACCATCTCACCTTTAAGATCTTGCATGATCTTGTCTTATTTCCACTTCTGAAACCTTCTTCATTGCATTTGTGTATGCTTGCATATCAAATTTAAAAATCTGATCTTCCTTTCCATTATTCATCAAAACACACTTTAGTCTTCGAAAAAACCTCTATTTCATTCAGAGAAAAAAAAACAAATATCTTCAGCTGAGAATTCTAGCTCTGATACCACCTGATGCAGGGCTGGCCTGCAAAACCAAGGTCTTTTAAAACCATGCATATAAAAAATGCATCTCAACTATTTCCCAATACACTCAAATCACACAGTCTCAACTCTTTTAATTCCGGAGGTCATAAGATTAACTTTTAAGTATCTCTCAATTTCCAGTTAAGGCTATTAACTATGCTTCATTAAAATGTATTAATATATTTCAACCATCTTATAAGCGAACTTAGTTAACTAGCCACAACTCAGCCAACTCTATTCCATTATTTATATGTGCGCCCTTTTTATTTAAACAAGCACTCAACTGATCATAGCATAAAATTAAACATGTATAAAATTCGATCCTCGTAGCATCAAGTTATGCTACACTCATCCATTTTAGAAGTAATGGATTTCCTTTATCAGCGAGAGAGCCTTCAGCAACAAGGCGCACTTTCTCCTCTCCTCGCGAGAAATCCGCTAACAATAGAAGTCGCATAAAATGTGTTTACTAATTCACGGATATGGAAATCCTTAACTTCTCGTCCTTAAACTTCTCGTCCTTTAGCCTGCTTTATCCACTTTATACAGATCCTTAACTCGTGGATTTTTATTGAAACAACAAACCATAAAAATGGACAGAGTCGGTTATGGTTAGGTGTAACCACGAGCTAATAGTTCTGGTTCAAAACAAGCCATCCTCAATACAATAATAAACCCCTCCGCCGACAAACAGGCTATGAACACGAAAAAACAACAGTATGCTCCTTCGTGCCAGTCATTGTGAGAGCCCAGTCACCACAAGAATTTTACAACACTGTTCTGCACCAACAGTTATACAGTGCCTTTTCTTTACACTGTAGTTAACTTCGACCAAAAGAAAATAATCACGCATGTAGCCACCACATAATTTTGTGTTCGATCAAATAAATAATGAAACAATCACGCCCCTTTCTCATCATATGAAGACTGCAGGGGATTATGTAGGGATTTGTGGAGCCTGAGACCTTGGTGCTTATCAATCAAACAACAGGTCGGTATTTAACATTACCATGTTAGATTTTAACCATTCAAATTTCTTTCACTTGACACAATAAGCTCATGCATACGCTTTTTCAACACTTAATGACCATTTTCAGTTAGGTGCATAAAAAGATCTTACAATTTCAACAATTACACCCTTCCTTTCATCGATCTTTCCAACGATTAATATCTCAATCACATATATATAATTTACAAGAATACATATTGCAATCAATCAACAATTTCATATAATCTGAAACATAATTACTTACAACTTTAGTCTTGGCTTGATATTCGGAATTGATGGCCGTTTACAAACTGTCTGAAGACTCCCAAGCAGGAAAACCTCTATTCCCTACTCTACACTCACATTCACAATCTCACTCTCTCTCTCTGATCTTCCACGCCTTTGAGGCTTCATAATTTATAAAACTTAGCATGATCTAAAAAATCCTAAAATCACTCAACTAAAAGCTCTAAAGTTCTACATGTAATGCATGCATATGACAAAAACCCTCTTGAGGCTTTATTTCATCTTTCCCTGTTTTAAAATAGAAAAGCTTCCTTATCACTTAATGATCCACATCCATTCCTTTTATGCCTAAAATATCTCCCTAGTTTTATTTATTTATTTTGAGAATATCTAATTAAATCACACTTAAAAGCCTATATATTAAACTGACTTGGAACTTAGGAAACTAATTCCACAAATACATGACCCTCTATGTCTATTATTTACAATAATTTCCCTTTGAGCTGAATGCTCCTGCATTAGCTTTACATTCATTGCATACATAATTGATGCGTGAATACATTCAATACCTTCATCATGTTAATTATTTTGCAATCTACTTGAGAGGATTCTATACACCTTCTTTAATTTATGCTCAAACTACAATTAACTTATGGGGGGATATCAAATTATTCTTCAAGTTGTTGTCAGTTCCATTCAATGTTTTGGATATTTACAAATGGTCAAGCATATCTATGTTTCAATTCAAACAGTTATTGCTATCGATATAATATTTTGCTACATAGTCAAAATCTTGCATGTGGACAGTTTGAACCACTAATGCTACATAGAATAGTAGGTACTCTAGCTTTAGTAGATAGAACAATTGGCCCATACCTTTGCCCATGCCAATTCTCACATGGAAAATTTGACTCGTTATCAATTGAGTAAATCTTATTTGAAGAAGGTTTCATGATATATTGAAAAAATTTCAATGGGTGTGATGACTCTTTGTTTGAGTCTACTTGCACATTTGAATGATCGTTCTATATATCTAATATCAAAAAAATAATTGCACAATTTTTTTTACAATTGTTTCATTTGAAATGATGATAAAGCTATCAATTGCTTACAACAACACTTGAGTACTAAAAACATTGAACAAGAGAAATTTCTCAATGATTGGCAAGCCTATATTATAAATATATCAATGACATATGCATATGGAAATATAGAGGGAAAATGTTTTACAATAAAACGCATATGTGAAATCATTGAGGTTTACATACGATAATAATATAAATATATATATATATATAAATAATAATAATATAGATATATATATATATATATATATATATATATATATTATATATATATATATAATATGGAACTATAGAAAAGAAAAGATATTTCCTTAAGATTCTATTAATAAAAAATTTGCTCCAAATTCATGTACCTTATGCATATAAGAATATCTAAAAGACACACACATTTCTATGTAATTCTAGATATTCAGAATATTGAGAATATTAGTGACATTGACAATCCATCACACATGCTCAAAGGAATCTCAGAAAGAGATAACTGCAAGCCAAATTCAGGTGTACCTTGTAGATATCTTATTAGCAAAGAATATAGGTTTACCAGATGATCTACTAAATTGAAACATTTGTTAACTCATAACATAGTATACAAATAAAATAAAATTTTTTGTAGTATCAAATGATTCCACATCACCAAATGAGGACAATAATCCTTTTTCAAAATAGACACAAAATAATAAAGAAGTCTCCAGTTATTTTTCCAATGCTGATAGTAAGTGGTACACTCACTTACATTAATTGTAATATTCAATATGAGTAGAAGGTGCTATAATACAAGAAGCACAAAATAAACATGTAAAGTCAAATAAAGAAATTTTGGCATATTTTCAATCAATCCAAGATACACCTACATATGCATTTTGCATTTGTGATATATTATCTTTTGGAAAAAACATGCAATCTATTAACAAAGACATATTATCTACTATTTACTATCTGGTGCTTGCTTCATAGTTCAAAACCATTAAACTCAATGAAAAAATATGCAAATATTGTAAGAATGTAATACTTAATGAAAAAATTCCCTACATTTGCATCACCTCTTTTTATTCGACGAAATGAAAAATAAAATTATATATATATATGATGTCCATTGCAGAAATGACATATTTGGAAGAGACGTTGGTGGCACCAAAGATGTATTTTTCATGAATAAGAAAAATTGGCTACAAAACATCACAAATTGGATTAACAAGAACAAATTGGATTATCAAGAACAATCATAAATATTTCTTCTAGTCTAGATAGAATTCAAAGAGCACTACCTAAAGAAATCAATGGCACTATGACAACAAATATTATGTTTAAAAGAAACTTGGAATACAAAAGTGCCAATTTGTCTCAAAATATTTAACCCAAGAAAGTGATGTGTTCATTACATGACTTGTGCAACACATCTACGTACAAAATAAAACAAATAGAAATTAACTATGAATAGGAAGAACATTTTGATCGAAGTAGACAAGATGATTAGAACAATAGTTAAAAAATGAAGGAACTAGACTCACCTTGTAACTTTATAGGCCCACCTTATCCATGTTCTTGGTACGATAATAATACAGATTGCAGCATCTAAAAGGGTTTGTCCCCTAGGAGTTTTTCAAGACAAATTCTATGAAGAACTAAACTTCCTCACATTGTTCTTTATATCAATTTGCCCTACTATTTTTATTAAATTCTTTGAAAAAAAAAGTTCTAATAATTGTATTTGTTGGAAAAATTTCATATATTGCGCATGGTGTTATATTCCACTCAACCTTGCATTCTCCACTATCACCATGGAACATGGTGGTATTGGCTTCTAATGCACTTAATGTTTTGAGCAAAGAATATGAACAACTAAAATTTCCATTGATAGATGAGTCTTATGATTAATTGGGTCTCTATTGCTTTATAGTATTGACAAATGACTCAATGAAATTAGTCACACTCTAGCTTGCCAATTTTGGAGCCTTGACATAATATTTTATGGTAAGCCATGTCAAGCACAACTTGTACATGATTGTTGGATATTTGAACAAGCACATCTTAAAGGAAGCAATGCTCCTTATAATTTTTGGAAAGAAAATGTGAAAACTTATGAAATCAAACATGTAATGCAATAAGACAATATAGAATTTATATCCATATTAAAAAAAATTAAGACATGTTCACATACTGGTGTTGATCTTGCATTCTTGAATAACCATTGTTATAGATCAAGACCAAATAATCCAACTTATCCATACCTATTTTATTTAAACAACAACATAAATGAACATAATGAAAGAATGTTGTCTTTCATCAACAAAGAAGCAATTATACTAAATGCATATGATAGAACAATTGAATAAAAAAGATATAAATCATAATAAACATATGAAACTATAATTTCCATATTCTACTATGCTAAAAGAAAATATGCTTGTTGAACTAATTGGCAGAAATTACAATATTCCTGATAGCTTGGTCAATGGTGCTGAAGGAATTTTTAGAGCATCAACAACATTTAAAAATGGTGCAATTTGGATCGAATTTGTTGATCAAGTTGTTGGCACTAATCAACAAGAAAAATGGCACATCTTTACAAAGATGGAATAATTTTTACATGGACACTTGCTACTAGAGTTTGTAGGAATAGCGAATCAAAGAACATAATTTGTTTTATAAGAGAATAATTTCCTATACAACTAGCATGTGCATGAAATATACATTGATCATAAGGGTTAATAATTCATAAATTGGCTTTTGACCCAAAAGGAGTTAGGAAACATGGACTTATTTATACTACACTTTCTTGTGTCAAATATATTAATTGTTCTATTTAGTAAACAAATTGGAACATAGTAACTTTTCTCTCAATGGAAAAGTTGTTATTGATCTAAATAGACTTAGACAAAATGACTAGTATGAGCTTGAATATAGCATATCAAAATAAAATACTTGATGATTTGAAAATATGTTCATTGAACACTCATAATTTTTCCTTGCATTTTAAAGATATCATTGTTAGCTAAGATCTAATGAGTACTGACATTTTTTTGTTTCCAAGAAATAAAAGAAAAATCCTCTCCATCAAATTCATTATTGTCTAGCAAATATGACTACTTACATTTATACCATTTACATGGAATTATCACATACTATATAAAAAATATTCTTATTGAGAATCATATCAATTATACAAAATATGAATTTGAATCAATAATTGCAACATTCCATGTTGACAAAAAACCCAATATAGTTGAAATCTATATATTGCACCAAATGCAAAAATTGAAGAGATAATTAATTTCTCAAACTCATTTTAAAGCACAGATGCAATAACTAGCCAATTATGCTTGTTGGTGATTTCAATATGGACATGTTGCAAACTAGCCATAAAAAAAAACTAGTTTCATTTATTCAAAATAATGACTTCAATCTTGATACAAAAACAAATGAAAGTTGACTATAACTCAATGCTAGATCACTTTTGGACAAAACTTTCAGCTACTATTGTTTCTTTGCATGTATTTGATGAGCCTTATTGGACAAATCATCATACAATTTGTCTTACCATATTTTTGTTGTCACCTTGAGTCATTTTTGCAATATTTTTACTCTAGAATTTCATTGTTGACTTGTCACAATATTTGTCACATTTGAAAACATACACCTTTGACATATGGCTTGACTTGCAAATATTGAAAAAAAATCCCCACAACAAAAAGTAAACAATGAAAATATGCAAATATCAAATTCTGGTAAGTCTTTAAACCATGAACATAAATTTGTTCTATTTCTTTTGTATAACTATAAATTTTAATGAAATGCTTGGTTGTTGGGCATGGGATCCCCCAAGGGACGTTTTGTGGCTTAAAGCCTAGATTTTGGTCAAAAGATGTAAATCTGATGTAAAGACTCTGCATTTTGTGTGTACGGAGCGCGAAGTTGTAAATGAGTCATAGGGTTGTTCGCCCTCAATTTTGTAATGTAATGTTGGCTTTATAGTCAAGTCTTTGGGTCGTAGAGTAGGAGAAGGCTCTGCAGCTGAGTGCAGAGAGGCTTAGTAGTCTGCAAATGAGTGCACAGACCCCTGTAGCTGAGTGCATAGGGTAGGTTGAGTCTGTAACCGATTGACGCATTAATAAAGAGAATTTTTATACCATTCCTGTGTATTTATTTACTATTTTTTTCATTGAATGTATTGGGTATAGATTACATTTTTGTTATTTATATGATGCGCTAACATATATTATTGTGCTAATTAAGTAAATGTGAGATAAAGTATCTGTTTACGTGAAGTTAACTAACATCTGTAAGAAGATAAGTAAGATATGAAATGTAATTTGGCGAAAGAGTGTAGACCACTACCCTAGCATCACAAAAGCACCTCAGCCCCTGGTGAGGGTTGCGCGAAGGTGGTTATAACAGAATGGAAAGGTAACGTAGGTTGGGATAGTGTGTGAAGTGACCTACATGAAGGTATTCATAGTTAAACTAAATCGACCCGTCAGACATCTCGAGGGTGTGGAAACTTGGTTCCAACATCCCCCGATACTCGGGTGAGATTTCATTTCGCGCACCAGAGGCTGATGCCGAAAGGGCCAGTAGTGTAGGGATTTGTTTGGCTAATTAACTTCAAACTTGGGTCAGGCCCCATCAAACCAACATTTGTATGAAATACAAGCATTTTCTTTTCCACTTTGTTTCATTTTGCTCCATATAATGAATAGTATTATTTGCTTTAGATTGTAGTTCATATTTCATTATTTCTTATGTGACTCATTTTAATAAAAATTAAAAATTAAAAACTAAAAAGAAAGAAAAAAATTTCCCATGGAAATTCTTAATAACACATTTCAAGAAGTGAACTATATGTATATTTGAAAATAAAATGTATAAAGTATTTCCTTTATTGTTTCTTATGCACAATTACTACATAACCACAAACCAATGGCTAATAGTACTATAAAAACAAAATTCATGTATATATAATTTAGTATTGTAGAGCATACATTGTTTAAAATGTTATTCATATAGTTGTCACTTACTTGATGCCTTGGATTTTCATTTTCTCTCAATGATTGGTTCAATCATTTGGAACAATATCATGGAAACATCTATCTCTATCAAACAAATATTGGAAGAACAAAGGGTGGAAAATGAGAATCCAAAAAGGTTAATTTTGCGTTGCACTAAATGTTTGTATATTGAACTTACATATCTTCATTAAATCAATGTTAGTGTTTTTTGAAGCATGTTGTTTTGATTTTTCATATAAGTAGAGCAAAAAAAGTAGAATTAGTATCCTCATCAATCATTGAAATATGCTTAGGATCATATGAATTGTTTTTTGAAGGTCATATATTGGTTATTTATGGGACAACACAAATTAAAAGTCCTAACTATCCTACAAAGGCACGACTTCTCCACGCTGATTTGGTTGATAGCCATGGCCAACTGAATGTCACAGTGCACATGGGCAATAATCTCATAGAGTGGTTCGAAAACATGTTTACTGTTGGAAATAGTGTTCCCCTTATAGAATTTGCAATAGGAAACAGCGATATTTATGAACAAGGATACGCAAAGTGTTGCATAGTGTTACAAGACAAAACCATGATCGAATCAATTGCATAGGTTTGTAAGAAACGTAGGTTGGTTCCAAATACAACAACACAAAAATATCCTTGTTTCAACTGATGCATATGTAATTGGGTCAATAGGAGGAATAGAAATAGGCTGACACCAAAATAGCAAGAAACTAGAACTCAATATCAAAGATGGTGAATTTGTAGAGGACGAAGAAATTGTATGTCTGTTGCTAGAATAAATATACTTGCATTTTGAACAAAAAATATAATAGTTTCTTTGAAACTGTGTTATTGTACCTTTGTTTGACATTGTTATTAAGGTAGAAATTATCTCATTATTCTTTTTGCATAAACTCTTTAACCAAAAATGTGTTTCCTGGTTGACTGCAACTATTATTGAATGACAGTCATAGAGAGCATTTTTTCAAAATATAGTATGAATTGGCATCAAAGATGACTTCGCTCTACTTATTCGAAAATATTGATAGAAATGATGTGAAAGGGAGTTAACAGTTACACTCTAGATCAACAAACTTTGTTGATCCATTGAATGATGAATGTGCCAAAGCGCATTTATTGTCATTTTTTATTGTCAAAAACACATGTATATTTACCAACAACTTGTTTTCTCAAGTAACAATAGTTTTAGTTTGATGTGAAAAATATCTGATTTTGATAATACATATTGGTTCTAACAATTCAATTTTCCATGTGGCGAAAAAAAACCACATCCAAGGAGTGCTGAAAGCCATAAATGTTCTCTCTCTTCCTTTTCAGTGAATTTTCGATAAATGAAAACAGCGTTTCCATCCAAACACATAAAAATGCACAATTTGTAAATATGGAAAACCATTTACCTATGAGCATAGTGTTGAATGCATGATGGAAATAGAAAATTGCAAAATTAATTTTATGTGACAAATGCCACAACTAAAAGAACTTGCATAGCTATTGTTGAGACAAGTTTTCTAGAACACATGCAAAGCATATCATCTACAATTTTCAATTTAAGAAAACTTTCTACTCAAGGTCTTTTTACTTTAATAGTTAACAATATTATTACTGAGATAAAATAGTTGTGACCTATAGACAAAAGTATTCTATCGTATATAAAGTCCATACAATTTGATAGTTAATTTGTTATTGTTGTTTTCATTTTTTATTTTCTGTATGGCATGAATTCATAATTGATAAATACTTGCAGAAATACTAATAAACACTTTGGATTTCATTGCAGGTTGCAGAATTACAAAAAAAAAAAAAAAAAAAATTAGTCAAGTGATTTCTAGATATATGTTGAAATATCTCAATAAGGAATACTTTCTTTTGATTTCTTTTTTTGATAACTAGTTCTTGTTTCTCTTTTTCCTGTATGTTTTCCTTGATCCACATGGAAACAAGGAGCAAACTGCACATTATGCAATATGATATTTCAGTTATATCAAATTTTCTATAGTACTATGGTCTCATTGTTTTGTTAATAAGAACATTAGGTCTTAGCTCCACAGTAACATAACGTAATTCCAGAATAGTTAGTATGCCAAATTATATATTTGCTAATTTTTTTCTCTACACTATTAAAATATTGGCTTGGTTTCTCACTTTCTGTAAATTGTGGAGCTGTGTTATGTTAGGGAAAAAAACAAAAAAACAAAAAAGAAGGAAACAAAATAGTTGCATGTGTATTAATGTGTTCATTTCTGCATATTCACAATTGAATGTTCTTTGTTAAAAAAGGAAGTACAGGAGAATTGAGGTAGTTGTGTTTATTTTAGCATAGATGAAATCATCCTTATTTTTCCATTTGCAAAACTGTTTTTTCGTATATTGTGTGGTTATGTCGATTAGCTTTCCTGCACATGGTTTTTTATTTCCTAAGCTATATAGTGTTGCATTGCAGTTATATATAATTGAGAGTTTATTATCTAATGAATTAACAAAATTTTAGATACCTTTTTTAGCTCTTTATCATCAATAATGCATGGTCACATGCATTCATCATTTTTGTAGCCACTTGTTTTTCAATTTTAAGCTAATAGTTTATTTCTTACCATAAAACATGTTAATAGTTTCAAATGTTTGGTCTATATGATAATGGTTCTTTCATGGATGGTGAATGATACATGTACTATTTGAAATTAGGGATCACCTTTTCGTGGCACACTCTCATTGCTATGAATAATAAATATATTAGTTATTTTGAACTATGAGCTCTTATGATAATTTTTTCATTGGACTATGTAATCAATCTTACCTGGAAATTATGATAGATTTTAGCTTGTCTCTACCATAGTGTTTTTTTTAACAATATAGCCTTAGGAATTTTATGTATTTATTTTTTAACATATTCAATTTAGTTCTCTAGATATATTGTAAACAAGAGATTGAGAAATGTGTACAATAATCTCTCAATCATTAGTACCTTGATTTTTTATTTTTTTATTTTCATGTCATTCTCGAGTCTGTGTTTTCATTGTAACAATATGGAAGTCATTATGATTGATAAATATATTATTAAACTTGTATATTTTGATGCACTTACTTCCGAAATGTTGAAAGTTGTTCAATCGTTGAATCAAGTTCCTTTATTATTGTATTCATTAAGCATAGTAGAACTATTTTTCAGTGTTGATTCAATTTCATTTAGCCTTGAATTGGAGGCAAAAACTATTATTTTCATCAATGCACCAATCAAAAACATATGTCAAATTAACATGTTAAAACAAAGTTACAGAGTATCATAGAAATGTGCCTATAATTGCTCTCTAGCCACCTATTCTTATTGTACCAATATTGCTAGTGAATCAATGAATTAAGGTCAATGATGATCCAAAACACACGCCACACACTTCAAACAATGGAATGAATGAGAGATGAGGAACACATAAATTTATGGATAAATAGGTATGTGTATTTTAAACACTTATTACCTATTACTTAATATTGTTGGGAATTATTATGAAATAATATTTGAGCACACTCATCTTTGGTTTGACATAGTTAGTATAACAATATTATACATCCACATAATCATGATACAGTTAATAATGCACTCATTTTTGAAACTAAAATTAGTTTGCATGTATTGCAAATTTTTATAGTTTAAAGTTAATATGATAATTAATCTCACAATGCATAATTTTCCCTATAATTTTGTGTTTTTCAATCTTAGTGTTTCTTTCATCAGGTACCTTTGCAAATAATTCATTTTTCTGCCTTTCTTATGGGATTTGAATTATGTTTTTATTTTGTTTACAGAGTGCTACAC
The DNA here is from genome assembly GCA_000404065.3 of Pinus taeda. Lineage (NCBI taxonomy): Eukaryota > Viridiplantae > Streptophyta > Pinopsida > Pinales > Pinaceae > Pinus > Pinus taeda. The sequence continues at coordinate 67,604 of APFE031737069.1, forward strand.
ATTGCTACACTAGGTCACTGAATCGAGAAACTAGGAAAGCAACAATGATGTTAAACTCATTTCTAGGTACAATAGGAAGTCATAAATGGCGTTTTTACTCTTGTTCTCTTTGGACCTTTTTGCTCTACATTGATACTAAGGCCTTTTTTTGACAAGATAAATTATGATATATTGATTTTTGTACTAGGTCTCTACAAGGTCTCCCTATGTGCTTCAACTCAATATTGATATCCAATGAATTCTAATTATTTTTATTTTAATGTAACAATAAAAAAAGAAGACATTCTTTCATGTAGAGGGGAAAAAATGGTCTTTGTCACATATTAAACAATATATGCATGGTTATGTTTGACCTATTCTTATGTTGTCTCAGTTGCCAACATTGTAGGAAATTTCATGGTTCTCAAATAGTAGAACCACCATGTATCCTCGATACTCTTCTATTTCTCTTGTTGTTAGCATAAAAAAAGTTGCACGTTTGTCTTGTTTTTCATATCTCTCTTTTTATTTTCTCATTCAATTTAACTAGAGGTATAGAAATTTTATTTTGTCAGTGAGATATGAATAAAAAAACATTGATTAACATTAAGTCAATCTAAGGACCTTGGACATACAAAGCATCTCTATGAAACCCTAATCATAGTGCTTATTAATATATTCTTGTTAGCAAAGGATACAACATAAATATTCCAATCATTAAGAAATATTCCATTTTCCTACTCCTCTTTCAAGAATCTAATTGAAATAAAGACATGTTATCACTGCTATTTCCTTTCATGTACTTAGTAAATGCTCATAGATTTCATCTTATTAATTTTGCAATTAAGAATTGTGGTGTATAGTCTAAAACCTGTGTCGCTAGAGAGGAAAGTACTGAAAAACATGATAGCTATTATATATGATGATCTTAGGTATATTGTACTTTATTTAGAGATCTAGAATCCATAAAGTTCGTCATTAATTTGTCCTTTCTATTTTAATATGGTTCTTATTCATTTCTTTCACTGCAATATCTTTACACGTGATACAAGTGTTTTTAAAGCATTTTTGTTGTAAAAATATCTTTGATTGCTTTGGAAAAAAATTCAAAACAATTTTGTATTTTAGTTGGAGAAATAGTTCTATGTAGAGAAATATATAATATTATTTTAGCTACCTGAACAATTTACATTGTGGTTATCAAACATAATCTACATTAGTAACTTTAACTATGACACATGTAAACAATTATTTAGAAATTATTGAATCTAGCCTTGATTGCTAGTTTCAAGTAACTATAATCCAAAAATTTATTTATACATTTACTAATTGAGTATTTATTGCTAATATTAAGTAAATAGAACACAAGAGTTAAAGTTAAATTGCATATGTCAGCCATTTTTCATTATCAATTTTAGTTAAAATATGACCATAAATTAATTGTGCATAAGAGGAATAAAAATCCTTTGTGTTATTGCTAATGTTCTTTGTGATTCAAGATAAAAAAAAACAATAATCACTCATTCCATGATGCATGCTTATTAATTTTTTGATATGTAAGATCTAATTGAAAAATCCAGGCAATAATTTTCATTCTTGTTATGAGGTTTACAAGGATCCTTTTTTGTTTTGTACGTCATTAAAAAAAAATAAAAAAATTAAATAAATAAACCTTTGGACTACATGACCTTTCGACCATGTGACTAGAAACTTGGGATGACTAAGAATTTTATTATAAATAATCTAAGCAACCTATGGACCCTAGCATTGCCCGACCTTTGAATTAAATGACCTAATTAAACCACTTGACTATGGTATAGTCGATGGGGTTGCGATACGATGAGTGAATCACAAAACAAATAAAAATACTGGTTCTCAAACATCTTGAATGTATGATTGGAACAATAAAGAGAATATATGACTATGGTATAGTTGGAATTGTGATATAACAAATTAATCATAAAATAAAAAATGCTTGATTGGTGAACTGCCTGACCTCCGATCCATCTGATCATTCAAATAAAATGCTATTTTTTTTATGTGTCTAGCACATTTTTTAATAAAGATTTTCAAAATTTCCCATTTCATGTTCAATTGATTATTTGTTAGATCAATAATTTTTTTATAATGCTTTTGTGATTCCTGAAAGAAAAAAATAGTTGGCCCATTTATAGGGAATTAATGCACACGTTTGTTTGTGATTTTCACATTTTTCTAAGCAAGATTTTAAGATTTTCGGCTATTGTGCCTCGTGCTCTTTTCTGGAGTATTGGTCGAAGATAATTTGAAGTAAGTCGACTGAGTACCAGTTTCAAAAGCCTCTCTGTAAGCATAACTTCATTTTTTTTAGAGACTGTTGAGTGCAATTTCAAAATTTAAATTAGCAAAACTTATGTATGTTGTATTCACATTTACAGGTTATAAAATAACATAAAAAAGGAAACTCTTTATTATCAAATTTGAGACTTTAAACTATTTTTATTGCATGCTTTTCTCTTTTAATTCTTGTTCAAAGAAGAACTCAATTGAGGCAACACAATACCAATTTTAACAAATTATCTTTAACCATAACGTTATTTTTTTTTCAAATTCTTGAATGCAATTCCTGACTTTGAGTTGTCAAATATTATATCACAAAATCTTGAATTAGAAAATTAATATTTTAGGGTGTTCTGGTTGCATGATCGTTTCTTAATTCAAGTTACAAGAACCACTGAAATAAGGAAACACAACTGCAGTTTCAATATTTTTATGTATGCATAATGATATTTCTTTTAGAAATTCCTAAATTCAATTTCAAATTTTAAATAAGAAAAAGTTAGATATTCTCGATTACTGTTTACATGTCAGTTAATGGGGAAAAAGGGAAAATCTACAACAAAAAAAACAAAAAATATAGAAGGTTAAAGAAAATACGAGCATGGATGTTGGACCAGTAGAATAAGCGAACTTCGGCACATTACTCACGTTCGATATAACATACAAGACACAAAAATCAGGTATGATCACCTGGTAGGAGATATTTGAATACTTTGATCAAAGGGAATGGTTACAAAGTCCAAGAGCTACTGAAACAAAGAACAAATTGTTTGAAATAATCAGAGTAACATAGTTACATAAAGTAGCAACCAGGGCTAGAATTTTTCCCTATTATGACACAATTTCATGTATTACCTTTCGTATTGATATTAAAACCCAAACAATATTTGACCATCAAGAACTAGTTATAGCCTCCTAGAAATATGAAGTGTTATCGACCATGTATAAGCCTAGTGTTCCACAAATCTCATTTAATTATGATTTTGTTCATAAATTTAGGAGTACTGTGTTGAAGGAAGGTCACGAGAATTATGATATAATAATTGAAGAATGGTTGAGAGAAGAAGTAGAAGGTTTCAAGCTTAAAGGAGAAAAGGACTATCCAATATCTATTTTTAAGAAGCCTATTAGATTTCTTATTAAAATGCTAAGAATATTACATGGGGAACAAGATCCTAAACATTGTAAAATTAAATGGATATCAATAATCCATAGCATTTTGAATGAGGGAAAATGCTTAAACTAGCTTGAGTTGTTGTCACAAAATATCACAAATTTAGTGAAGTTGTCAGTGTCATATCCTCCCAAGTTCAATTATATTTTTTGTATGTATGCCTATTTGTTAGATGTTGTTAAAAAATTAGTCCCATTTCCCCTCATGAAATGGAATTACCCATTTGACCAGGAACTAAAGATTCAAAATTATGCTCCTATTCTATGGCAGTCTAATTTTAAATACCGTTTTTGTGATATTTGTCACTATGTTTTGATTCCTTTACATCAATTCCTATTTGGAACAATACCTCCCAGAATAATTGATAATATGAAAGAAGGCCTAGAATCAATAGGTGACTGGTTTGTTGAAGAATTATTTTCCTACATTAGTGTTTGTGGCTATGAAGTTTGTCCCCATCTTTTGCCTCGATATATTCTGGAAAGACTTGCTTTGAGAGAAGTGTCTAATCAAGTTGTTTTGTATGGGCAAGCCAAAATTTTGAGTAAGATGGAAAAGAAACTTTGGCTTAATTTCCCAATAAAATTTGGTGGCATTAATAGTTGAGACAAAGGACACAGAATCAAATAAGCCATAGAGCTTGAGGAAATTTGGTTATTTACTTTACCCCATTATGACTATGATCCTAAAGCTTGCATTTCCAATAATTATATATCATTCAGTTATATTAAAAAAATTTCATCACGAACCACCTTTTGATGTGGTGTTTATATGCATTGATGATTTTCAGAAAGATGTCCAAAGAGGAACTCCTGCATAATAAGTCAAGACGACAATTGTAAGAATTTAGAGAGGAAATGGACACAAATTTTCTAAAGGAAAAGGCTCTAAACCCCAACATTCCATTCAAAGAGTTAAAGTATACTAAAGTTTTGCATTTTAATTTCAATGAACTTACTTCAAAAGCATCTATTATTTCTCAGAAGGGAAACGAAATAAAAATTAAAAAATTAGAAGGTTCTATTGTCACAGGTGAAGAAGTTGAATACAAATCAATACAAAATATGAAAGAGAAACATGAAACTACAAGAAGAGAAAAGACTCCATAAAAGAGAAGAAACAATTGAACACACGATTATTGTCATTAATTCTCTTCAAGAAACAGAGTAAGGGAAACCAAAAAGTGTAGAACTCAAAGAAATGGAAGTACCTAAGGACAACTAAAAATAGGTATATACTGAAATTGATGGCAAGGAAAATGAGCAAAAAATGAAATCATATAGTAGAGTGGATATTATATCTACTGTATCTCCTCAGGCATCAGTAACATTGATCTATACTAAGATTCCTTAGGAATCATTCTTGTTTAAACCAGTTTATGAATTATATCTAATTGAATATACTATTCCATCTTTGACAAATTATTAATTTAATAGGAAAACACAATTAGTTGTTCGAAGAAAAAATAAAATAAAACATGATATTTTGGAAACTTTATCTAAATTTAGCTAGCAGGCTCAAGGAGATGTAAAAGAAAAACCTTAAGAACCTTCCCAAGCTTTAGGACTTTTGTCAATTACAATAAATATCATTTTAGTGAGCCTGCAACTTCATATGATTACGGTTTATAAAATATTAAAGTTTTGGAGGAAAAATTAAAAAAAAATGGATTGTTCAGTGAAGAAAACTAGAAGTGACATTATGCTATTTTAATTCAAGTATTTACTGTAGAAACGGAAAATCTGTAGAACGATTTTAAGAAACAACTCGAACAAGAAAACAGAAAACATTAATAAGAGATTTAACAATTGAGAAAATTACATGAAGATAAAATCCACATCTAGAAAGAAGAAGAAAAAAAAAATGATTATTATCACATCTTTGCAATAGGAAATTGAATCTCTTAAATATAAAGTAAATGAGAATCAACAAGCAACACAGAGCCTCAATATTTCCAAAGATCAAGATTTACAAATTTTCCTAATCTTAAGGAAGAATAAAGAAAAGTTCTAATTTGGATAAAATCTCAATGGTTTGTCAAGAAATTAAAGATTTAAGTGAAAGAATTGATTCGTTGGTAGATGAAGACAAATCAATTAAAAGGAATTTTCTCTCTATACTTGATTGGGAAAATGAATTCCAAACTATTGAAATTCCAAGAGTTTCTAATAGAGACAAAAGATTGATGCTTGCTTCGCTAAGTTGCAGGGAGAGAGAGAAAAAATAAATAAGAGCATGTATACAAATGGAATATGAGAAAATTTTATCAATTTGGGAAAAGAGAACAAACTTTATAGAATAATTTTACCTATCAGGTAGCAAGTCCTTAAAGAAAGCAGTTGCATGAGAATTAAAACTACCTACAGAAGACCTTGCTATCAAGGAATAGGTAGAAACAAAAAACATTACATTTTTGACACAATGAAGTTTCCAAAAATTTCTACAACTACATTTTGTGCAAATTAGGCTTATTGCCAAGTTTGAGGTTGAATATGAGAGGAAGAATAAAGAGGCACAATGATTAATTTCCAACTGTCAAATCAACATCAATTAGTTTCCTCCCATTTATTTCACTACATTGTATGATGTATATTCACAATGGGAAACTTTTGTCAAAGTAAATGCACGTGACCTGCTACTTAGTATCAATTACGAAGAATTTGAAGATGAGGAGAAAATCATTTCTTGCATGCCAGATTTGAACTGAACATACAACATTTTAGAATTCAATCTTTAGTTTCAAAAAAAAATGTGGAATTTCATCTTCCAAGACCTAGTTTATTTTATTTTTCTTTAGGATTTATATACCTTTATGTATTGGTTCCAAGGGTCCAGAATCAGTGAAGATTGTAGACTTAAATGTTTTTAATCAATTTTGAAATGCCTTCTTTTTTCAATACCATTTTCAGTGCTCATGTGCAATCAATAGTGCAATTTATGTCAATGCATGGTTTTAATTACTTAATACATGTTTTTTATTCTATTCTATGACTTGCATTTTTTTATTCCCAATTAGTATTTGATGACATTGTTTAAGTTTCCTTGTGAAAATTTTGGAATTTACATCTTTTTATAATCAGAAATTAGAAAATTGTAGATTGAATTATTACTAGTTTATCACTGGAGTACAATACTCAAATATAGGAAAATTCGTTCTCCTCTATGGAATAGAAATTGTTATTAATTTACTTTAAATTATGCATCTATAGATATTCTAGAAAATACTAAAACAAATGGTTGGATAATATCAAAATCAGAAAATATTTTTTGGAGCTTTTATTTAGTTGTTTAGCCAAAACTTATTTGTTCAATCTTTTGAATTCAATTCCAATTAGGAATTTATATTTCATGATATTATGTGTAATTTTATGCTCATTTAAACCTTTTGATTGTTGGTATTTAGATTTGTTAAATCATTTGTTAGATGAACATTATAGTTGCTATTGGTACATACATAATGTACAAAATTTTGGAGCAAGTGTTTGATGAACATAATTCAAGAAAATATGTTTTGTTTATGTATTGTAGATATATAAGTTAACCTCAAATAGCTCACAAATTATTTGTATTGCAAATCATTTTCCTCTATATGTCGATATGCATATTGAAGTAATTAGTTTATAATATAAGCTTGTGAATGATTGATATATTGCTCTTATTCAATGTTTCTATTATCAAGTTGTTGTTTTAAGAAATTAGTAGCATTATTCTTACTACAAATTAAACAATTATAAAAAACTTGTGCAACTATTTCTTTTCATATTAGACACATCGAAAGATAGTGTAGGTGTGAAAATAGACTCAAACAAACAATCATTACAATCATTACAGTCATTGATATTTTGTCCATATATCTATAAACCTTGTTCAAGTAAGATTTGATCAATTGTTAATATGTCAAAGTATATAAGTGAGAATTCGTATGCACATTTTCATGGCCCAATTGCTTCACACAAATTTTCCACATACATAATTTTGATTATATTGCAAAATATTATATTCATGGTCATTAATGGTTGGATTAAACTATATATATATTTTTTTAATTTTAGGTTTATATAAATAGAGGGACCTTGTTACAAGTGTTTCTCAACCATAAAAAATGAAAATAAAATAAAATTGGAACTTTGATCGAGGACATACTCACTTGTTCCAAGAGGAGTTTTGCCACTTGTGAACTATTTCTCATATAAATTGAATGCAAGCATATTAATTGTTCGAGCCATAATTGTGTCTTGATCCCTTTTCACATTCACAATGGTTATAACATAGCATAATCATGTACTTATTGTTAAAATGTTTATCATTGTAAATGACACATTAAACTTACCAGTCTTTTCAGCATTATTATACAAGTTTCCTTAGCAAGATACATTCCACTAGTTCTCGTTGCATTGTTGTTTCTTGTTATGTATATGTGTCAATATGTCCATGATAAATGGTATGCCTATAATATGAATCACAACATGATAGTGAATTCCATGTTGAACTTCAGTTGCATAATGAGTATGCCTAGAGTCACAGAAAAGGAGTTATTATACATAAATCTTGCAAAAGGAATTGAGGAAATACTTGCACATTTGGTCAAAAATGTCTCTGCCAATTGTTATGTTCTTGTACTCATTTGTGTTAAGTATTTAGCTCTGAATACAATTGCAACTATAGAAGCCAAAGTTATCATATTGTTGTTTTAATAAAGTATATCTTTTGAGAACATATTTTATTTCTTCAGATCGATTAGTGTTCATGAAAATTGTTCTTCTAACAGCTGAATACAAAGACAAACAAAAAATGATATGCATTGCTTGTCCACTTAATATTTGTTGTATATTTAGAAATCTATTTCTAAGTTTGTGAATAACTTTAACTTTTTTGCCTTGAAAAGACATACAATTTTTTTCCAAATCCGTTTAAATGCAATTGTAATGGAGCATTCCATTGTTGTCATATAAGGCCTGGAATATGTTACTGGATGATAGGGGTCTAAAATAGATTGAGAATTGTTGTATCCTTGCTATACTATGTTATTTTATTGAATTATCTCAGGTGTTTTGCTCTGAATACCATTGTAACAAGATATAAATGTAAATATAAAAAGACAAGGAATACAGCCTTTAAGAATGAGTTACTGAAATTATAAAACGACTTTATTTTGTCATATGACATATAGACTTATGATATCAATAACTAAGCTGAGATTCAAGAAAATAATTTCTAGTGTGCACACAGTAAACTCTTTTCATAGTCTTTTGGGCATAGGCAAATCCAGTTTTCTATTTTTCTTTGTTCTATAATTAGTTGGTATGAAACTTATAATCTAAATATGCACCGAATAATTTTCATTCTTGTTGTCATGTTTACAACAATTTTTTTTTCATTTGTCTCACAAAATCAATAAAAACAAAATCCTTAAATAGTGTTTTTTTTATTTCTTCTTTCTTTCTGTAAACTTAAATCGCAGGCTACATTCAGGAAATTTTTATTGAAAAAATACAAGGTCCTGAATACCTAACCTTCTTACCATATGACCAGGAACTTGAATTGACCATACTTGTTTTTATAAATAATGAGCTGACCTGCCAACCTCGACGTTGGACTTATGGCCAACCTACTGACCTTCGCATTATCGAACTATCAAACTACCAAAATTAATGAGTTCATCTCACTAAGGTATAATCTAGGCCATGGTAGAATAAACAATAATAAAACAATAAAAATGTTCAACTGTGTGGCTTCATGATTGTAAATTCAACTAAAAAAAAAATGTGACAATCGCAACAATGATCTTGTACTTTTTTTGCTTTCAAAGTTAATTACTAAAACTCTAGTCTCCTCTATTAGTCTGTTCTGCAATGTTTCCTATTGTTCATCACAAAATGGATAAAAAACAAGA